>JBBPPJ010000004.1:0-50388 GCA_038091875.1 Leccinum insolens
ATAAGAGTACAACCCCAAACTCGAAGATGAGAGACGTCAGGCTTGCAGCCATGCCACAGCTCAAAAGGTGTAGCATCGTCCAGCGCAGCAGTAGGACATCTGTTCCAAACATGGACAAGGGCAGCCAAAGCTTCGCCCCAGAACGAAGTAGGCAGGCCAGACTCATGCAACATAATACGCTCAGAGAGCAATCTGTTTGCGCGTTCAGCAACCCCATTCTGCTGAGGACGAGCTCGAGCAGTGTTTTGGCGCAGAATACCACACTGAGTGAAATCCGCACAAGCATTACTCATATATTCACCACCCTTGTCATCGCGCAATGCCTTCAGCTTGCGCTCTGACAGGGTCTCAGCGAACGCCTTACACAGCTTAAATGCATCGAAGACGTCGGACTTGCACAAAGCGATATCTCGAGTAGTCGTCGATGAAGGTGACCCAATAGCGATAGCCAGACACAGATGGATGCAAAACCTGGACATTGGTGTGAACGAGTTCCAGAGGGTGAGAGGTACGAGTCTGCGTAGGTGGGAAGGGCAATCCGTGCATCTTGCCTGCTAAACATGGTTCACAGACAGGATCAGGCGCAGATTTGACATCCAACTGCAAGCCAGTGACCAACTGGCGCTGATACAATTCCTTTACCCCCGTTTCCTCTCTATCTTCATGGTATCACAGTAAGTCGAATTTGGTCCATTCTCCAACTCGTACACAGATGCTTATCCATTAACTTATAGCCATGCATACCTTTGTTTTGAAAGGCCTTAACAGTTGTCGTCTCCCCTAATATGTCAGTTCCGCCTCCGGCCGTCTGTCTGCCTGCAGTTCAATCAGAGACCAAGGTGATCAGAAGCGCTATGATTCCTTTGCCGACAAATGGGACATATGTACCGAGATCGATCCTCATGTTCACTGGGAATCTGATATGTTTGATGTCAACTATGAGGACGACACCACTGGGTAGTCATCTTATGCCCTCACCATTGTGAAATGCCTGGTTCTTACAAAGCGCCGGTTTGTCCCCTCCTCCACTACCGTCGCTGAACTTGCAATGATAGTCTGGGCCGCGCCCGGTCCCCGATTTCAACATATCTGCGCAATGCAACTGCAGCATTGCTGGAGTTGCTCATCAGGATCTCGGCCCCAATGTCTCCGACCTGACCGACCTGAAGGATGATCGTTGCGTCTTATTTGTCCGGAGCCTTGAGTCAAATCAATCAGGTACTTCAACTTCCCATTGACCAATGATGCGGCCTTGGCGACTGATTAAGAACTCATTCTGCATGATCAGAGATGTTCTGGCAGTCAGTGTGAAAGCTTCCCGAGCGAGATCACATTGGTGGGTAAAGGATTAACGACTTTGTTCGCGCAGACCACAGACATCAAAGGTTGCATTAATCATCCGCCAGGGTCACAATGTGCGTGAATTCCGCCTGCTTGTGCGCATGTCTGACATGTAACGCAGGATTCAGATGCGGGTGTCCAACATGATGGACAAGCCGGTGCCACCACAGAAGTTCTGTGCGTTTGGCCGACTGTGGTCCATCGGCAAAGCCCATCCCACTTGGACAAAAATGGACTGCCGCAATGGTTAGATCTTCAGCTCACAGTAGGAGAAGATACCGACCTTTCAATTGCATTTCCGCACCTTTTAAAGAAGTTGCATTATCCACCCCATCATCATGAAAGGTGTTATTTGATGGAGTCGGAAAAGCAAACAGAGATCGGGCATGTGTGGCGTGGTGGTACATGCAGGACAAACTACGCGAAGCACTGAACATACACAGGTGCAATTTTCCACACATTATTGACAAAGCAAAAGAAACCTGCATTCCCATATTTATTGAACCCGAACGGTTTGCATCCAGAGGTGCATATATGTGCCTTTTGACTGAAATGGGAGATCAAATGTGCATGTGAGCAAATGCAGGTGACAGGAATGATATATCCTCAGCGAGTCCCAACTGAACACTTTGCGCACGTTAGAAGTGACATGATGTCCTAGAGAATGCTGTCAGTTGTGTACATTTAAAAGCAAGAAATTACCTTCAAGCCCATACATAATAGGGCCACAGAGACTTGTCTGATGTACTAATGATTGTTGGGTCATAACACCCAAGGGGCCAGGCATCATCACGTGATTGGGTGGACAGTGCTTGGGTGGTTCCAGAGAACCTTCCATGTAATGTGGCATCGACTGCACGTGACGTGAATTTGAACCATACCTGAATGCGTGAAAATGGTAGAGGGTGTTACTTTTGGTGATTTTGCACTCTTTTCATTTTTTTATCTCATTGTAGACTTTGTAGCGCTTTGCGCTACTTCTTACCATCACCATTGGATTCCCCATGGTCGATAACCCTATCAACATTTTCTCCTCGATGTTCTAGACCTTTGTGGTCGCTCTACACACCTCTACCTTTTTTTCTTCAAGTTGTGACCTATCAACATTTTCTCCTCGAGGTTCTAGACCTTTGTGGTCGCTCTACACACCTCTCTACCTTCTTTTCTTCGAGTTGTGATGATTATTCCCACAGTTGTGGCTGATTGTGGCTGCTAGTTGTTTGCCAGTATTTACAGCCACTAGACGTAAGCCTCGGAGTCCTCTGTTCTGTTTCCCTTGGTTACTCACAGTAGACTCCAGGTCAGTAGCTCATTGTTATTCGCTCAATATCATTCTTGGTTACTCACAGTGGACTCCAGTGTGACCTACAAGTCCCCTTTAGTGGTTATCCCATGCCAACAACGCTTTCTGCGCTTATCAGAGGGTGCGTCATCCGTCTCGCGATGTACTACGGTTCTGTTCAGGTGAGCTTGCAGCAGAAGAAATGATGAATTGCGCTGGGAAGGTCAAAAAGTTGAAAGGCTCTGATTTGGTGAGCGACGGGTCCCTGCTGATATGGAACGCAGTCCAGCTGACTGTGAATGTCCTGTAGTTGCTGAGGACATATGTATGCTGCTAGTTGCGTGAAGCAATATTTGCTGTTCCCGACCAGGTCCCTCATCATATGGCCATGACGATGCCGATGACCTGGTGAAGGAGTCCGTCCGTGAGCACCCCTTCAATGAAGACGTTGTTTTGGCAATCATTGGCAGGAGAGCGACCCAGGGCACAGTGGAATTCTGTTCGGTGAGGCCACAGGAGGATCGACAGCCTGAGCGTGTTTCTTACTTGTAGTCCTGTTTCTGCCTGTTTGTTGTCTTTCAGTTTATGCCCACGGCGCAGTGGAATTTGCGGCTGGTGAACAGGATGCTGCAGAAGGTCTTCAGGGTTGCACTGTCCTGCATGTAGCGTCCATGGCAGTCATGGAGGGATTGGGACACCCCGCAGTGCCATTTCCTTTTCATCAACACCTGTGGGGCGGTTATATTCTTGCGCTGATGGATTTGAGTCGTGCAATTGATTATGGCAACAAGGTCGGAGTCAGATGATATCCGCCAGTTCTCGACTGTACAGTGGTGGTTACTGAAGGCGACCTGAGTGTTTTCCAGATGCTCGTTTGCGCATGGAACATACCTCTGATGGGACTTGAGGCTGCTTTCATCTCGGACGAGGCAGAATCTGAGCTTTCTTGAACAAGCGATATCGGTCTTTAGTCTGCTTGCGAATACGCTTGCGGGTCACTCTGATGCTGTCGTGGTGTTGGGATTATTTGAGCTGCGTGTCGGTGCAGAATAAAGAATCAGCAAGATTAGACAGTTCAGGTAGGACTCAGTCGACCAGTGGTAGTCCATCCCAGATGACTGTCCGCTCTGCTGGTGCCATGCATGATAGATGTAGTTGAAGGAGGTCGATATGGGTCCCAATGTTTGAAACACCGAAGTGGCGATGTAGATACATACCGCTTCGATTGTGACTTGTGGACGGTTCCAGAGTTCCACAAACACCGGAAACATTGTGGGAACATTTCTTGTTCACTGGCGTGGGAAATATTTATCCATCCACAATCCACATCTCTCACTCTTCATCCGCTCATTCATTCTTCCCTACCATAATCCCGTATTCACCATGGACCCCAACATTATCCTTGCCGCATGCAAGACAGCAATCTACAACGACCAGTACGTCCTGAATGACACGATGACCTGGGAGGAAGCCCAAAAGTTGATCTCTTTGCAATTGGTGAGCTAGATTTGTCTTGTGGCTTCATGTGCGCTCTCATTGGCCAGCCTTCCTAGGTGGTCACCAGCAATGTCGTAGAGTTCGCCGAGTTCATGCCACCATTGTTGTTGTGGCGAAAAAACATTGGAAGGAGGATGACGATGAAGATTGGCCAGATTGGAACTTGTGAATTGGTGGTTACACAACATCCAGGATCACCCCTGGTATGTGATTGGTGTGAAAAACACCCAGAAGAAACAGATCAAGGCTGAGATACAGGACTGTGAGTATTTGCTTGTGCATTTTGCGTGCAATGACGCAATGTGGAATTCAAGGATGACATCACCAAACAGCAAGCATCGTCCTTCCAAGAGTCACACAACATGCCCGCTTGGATTAATTCAAAAAGAGGTGCCACAGTGCCCTTCCATTGGCAGCTCTCCCAACACTCAACTGAAATATATATATGCAGGAATGAAGCAGAAGAGTACACATTATTCTCCAATTCAGTCCCACACTCAGGTAAAGACGAAGGATCACCGACCTAAGCCGGGTCTAAAGTGAGTGGGGCACAGTCAAGACACTGCATGAAGAAGGGAAAAACCACGATTGTGGCCCGGATAACACTAAAATAGGTAGCCATTTGCCTCTTGGTTACTTACATACTTATCTAACTCATTTCCCATCTCCAGATCAGGAGTTCTCTTGTGCGTTGCGAAAATACCTCTTGATACAGTATGAGTGAGTCAAACTAGCAGCTACTACCCGGTAGTCTTACCCACTATCCTAACTTCTTCATGACAGGTATTCCATCAATTCACATCTGACGATTTCGTTGATCAGCTGTACTCACGGAGAAACCATGACACAGGTGACCATAGAGGTATATCTCCGTCGCCCCAATGGTCGGACCCTCTTAGCATTGACGTTGACCTTCAAGATCACTTCGTACGTGATCAGTCTATTAGATGACATGTACTCGGATCTCTAGTAGGTTCTTTATCCCACCAACTTGAAGAAGCTGTCAAAGGTCGACTCACTCCTACTCAATGTTTCCGAATGCCTCAAATGATCGCTCATCACGGAATGGAGACAAGCCAGACAGATGACAAACTTGTTGAGGCAGTTTGTCAATCCATGGCGGCATTGCAGATCCCTTGGAACTCTATGTTTTGATCATTCCAATCGGCTGTTCAAACGGCTGTGCACCAATGTTACAAAGAGTGGCCACCTTGCTGGTAAGCCCCCATGATGCTCACTACTTCTGACAGATTATCTCACGAGCACACACAGAACGAGTCTCCTTCGTTATTGCAGCCGGAGCCTTCATATTGTTCAAACATTCAAACATTGCTGCGACACTACCTACCAAATGTATGGCCCAGGTTATGTAATTCCATGTCTCATTGTGTGGTCGTCAGCCAGAGCTGTAAGCACCATTCCGACTCTTCCGAGCCTTCTAGCATACCCCATTATTCCGTCTTCACTGATGCCTGAAACAATATGTACAAGTTCTTTGCTGAGGCATTGCACCTCAAATCGCCTCTGAGTCTGCAATTTCATTCTGGGATCAGCCTAAGAGAGCTAAAAGCAAGAGAAAAAAAAACAAGCGGTTAGTAGCATCCATTGCTAGTCACTCCCATATGGATATCATTATGTACTAGACCTGATGGAATTTAGAATGTATGTAGGTAATGCCTCATGTAGTCCGCCAGTATGTAGAAAAGTCTGATTGTATAAATACTCAAGTCGGTCATAGCTGTTTGACCTCTTGAGCATTATGCCAAACTCCCTTGCTTTCTCCTCCAAGCTTTGACCTCTTGAGCTTATAGCCTAAGCCCTTTGAGTTCTTCCACCTCTTCTCCTCTTTCCAAGTGTTGGTGTAGCCCCCAAGTGACAGTCTAATAGTCCGACCGAACTTCGGTTGACTTCAGTTGGAAGCATGCAATTGGCTGGTGCGATCCCGATGGTCGGCACACTTTACTCCCCTTTTCAAAGGAGGAGTTCTGCAAGTGACTCGTTGCCTTCATTGTGGCCGATGATCAGGTGCGCTCTATTTTTTTAGCATTCAATAAATGCTGACTCTTAGTCTGCACAATCAATCAGTATTGTAGAGCATAGGGAATTCTGGGATCTTCTCAATCAATTCTTTGGGAGAGTCTCTCTGACTCTGACTTTTTCATCCGAAACAAGCACACTCCATTTCCAATTTGACAATTTCAGTTTGTCGAGTTTACTGTGATTTGGCAAACCAAGAAAGTAGTTGACCACCTGTCATCAACAAACATGTCATTCACCGAGTGCCCACAATGTGTGTGCCAAAGGTGACTCACTGAACGCATCTTAATGAGACGATCTATCATACTGTACATGGAATCCCATCTCATCTCGGAGTCACATTTTAACTCATGCTCGGGCAGTATCTTGACAGGGCTGCCGGGTTTTTTTGCATTGCCGAGCTTGATGGTATCCAGAAAGTCGTCACGATGAAGTCCAGACAAAGGGACCGCAATCAGCTGTTACTGTAGATTGTGGCCAAAATTATCTGGTTGTTGTCAATCAGCCACAAAGTTTACACACTTTCTGACAATTGGCAAGCCACTTCGCCAGGCCAGCCAGCCCCTAGGAATTGCACTTTTCATTTCCAGCAAGCTGAGTTTGAAAATATTGAATGACATAAAAGTGGTTCCGAAGCAGTCAGAACCATTTTAAGTCCTGTTCAGGAGTACTGTGGTTGGCAAACATTCTAGTTTGTCATTATTTGTAGAATGGCATAGAGTCTGGCATCACTGGAGATTGTTGTTGGTACAGTGCTACCATGACCATGCCCGGGCCAGTGCTCACACCAATAAGCAATTGCCCGGCCTCAAGGCTCAAGCTCTCTTTCTAGTGACAATACTACTCAACATGGACAACTCATTTCACATATTGTCAGTTCTCCACGACATCCAATTCAATATCAGTTCCCAGCCTGAGCAATTTAATCCAATCCCTTATCATATATCAGCCTTTTCTGGTCATCAATGGATCCTAGAGCTCATATCTGAGTGCAGTCACCCAAACCACATTATCGCTGAGCTTGGGCTCTCAATGGAGCTATTTCTATTGTTGGTTGATGAACTACGCTCGATGGGACTTGAAGACACACGGAACGTGACCCTTCAAGAGCAAGTTTCCATCTTCCTCTATACCTGCATAACTGGCCTCACAACTGTCCATATCAGAGAAGTTTCCAAAAGGTCTAATGATACAATAACCCGGTGAGCTATCATTGCATCACTCTGTGTGCTTATCTTCTCATAAATTCCATAGATACTTCAAGAAAATACTCCACATCCTCTGTAGTGCACCATTTTACACCAAGTTTGTCCAGTTTCCAACTGTCCAACTGGGCAACCCATTCCTCAAAAGATTCGTGCTAGCAGCAAATTCTACCCTTTTTTGATTCTACCCCTTTTTTTGTGATACAATCAGAGCGATCGATGGATCGCATATTCCCGTTTTCTATTCCATCAGAAGGTTCTTTCTCTAGTCCTTGAACTCTAAAGGAATGATTAATCTCAGATTCGACCAAGTGGGACATTGATTTAATTTGATTGTCCCATACCCAATCAATCAAGAGGTTGTGTTTGTGTAGCCAGGTGTATCCCAGGATCATTTGGTTACATCCAAGGTTGGTTACATCAGCGGTGATTTTCTCAGGATGTCCTTGAAAGTCTATGATCAGGTCGGTGGTATAGGCTATGTCTCCTGCTGAGTTGATTGTGCCATCTATGTTGTAAACTGGTACAACGAGTTCGAGGGGTTTTGGGGGTATACATTGCGACTTGGCCCAGTCAGTATCTATAAAGATTCCATTGCCTCCACTGTCTAGGAGTGGGGCTACTTCAATGTTTTTGGTTTTTATAATTATATCTATTTTTAGAAACTAGTTTCCTGACTGGGTGCATGGTGCAATTTTCTGCTCAGTCAGGTTCTGAGGAGGGGAACTATTTTCATTTTCTTTGTAAGCCAAATTAAGCCTCCCTTCCTGAGGAGCACGCTCTTTCAAGATCGTGGCTTCAGTTGTGTCATCTGGTAGGATACTACTTCAAGATGATGGAGAATCAAGAGAAACATCACTATCTAATACATTAAAATGATTAAAAGAAGAGCGAGAAACAGAAACAGAATTTGTACAAAGTCTGCTGAATATGTACCAATCGTATTCAATTGAGTGACCGAAAGAAGCAGGAGGTAATGTTTTTTATTATTATTATCTTACCCGTCTTTAATGAAGATGGTTCAGAAATGGCATCTGATTGGTGTGTGCGCCAAACTGCAGAGACTACAAGGAATGGAAAGCAGATGTATATGATGTTGCAGATGCTGAAGAACAGTAATGACTGCCCCAAGAGCTCGACGTCAAACCAGATGAACCAGTCATTCAATGCAGTGCAGCGGTACGAGTCAAGTGCACAGTGACGCAATTGTCTGAGTATTTTTTATTGTTTATCACTATGTTCACGATGTTAAAGCACACCATGATGTTGTCCTTAGAGCAGAAAAGTTCAGCCAAAGTGGCTTATGCTCAGCCTTCTTATCACTACTTGGAGGCAAAGTTGTATCTGGCTTCTGGGTCAAAGTCTGCATGAAGACTCGTGACTCTGCGCGGACACTCTTGGAGCAGCTCAGTATGTGCCAAAATCGTCATCCTTGATTTTATTCTAATGACTCTTCAGAGCCATTCCTGCAAGGCAGCAAAATGAAATTGAAGATCAACATGTTTCCATGGAAATGCTGGTTGGAATATGTGAGAGACTTGAAGATATGCTTGGTCAATTGGGATGAGGCTGCAGCGATACCTGGGCCATTATGTGGTTCCAAGGACAACATCCATTTGCCTGAACTGTGGAGAATGCTCGAGCCCTATGAGGCCATTGCAGATGATGTGAGTAATGATGAGGTAGCAAGGGGTGTGCACATATTGGAATGGGATGCCGGTAGACCCAAATGACTTTACCAATGCAAATAATTGCTCATGCCAACATGCTGCAGAGTACAGCCGCCTCCTTCCACACAATCATGATTGGGACAGGATTCCCTTGGTTCATGGCACAACAGGCAAAGTCCTTGCTCACATCAAGGATATTCCAGATGCATTTGATGGTCGGAAGTTGAAGAAGGCCAATCGGGGGAAGCAGATGATCCGTACCACCAGCAAAGAAGAGGATAGCAGGCTTGCTCCGTTACCCACAAGTCGAAAGGGCAAAAAGCAGCCGGCAAAGAAAGGCAGTTCTCGGTGTAGTGGTATAGATCATGTCGACAGCGACAGTGATGAAACACCTCTGTTTGTGCCTGACCAGGATCAAGACTTGCCTGGTGCTCCACCTCCGGAAGCTGTCCCGCTCAAATGGAATAGAAAACCCAACCTTGCAGTGCGACCTGTAGAGTATCCTGCTGTTCCTCCTCCCGATCATCCTGCTCGTCTTGCTCACACTCCTGCTGTTCTCAACCAAGATCTGCCACTCACCCATCCTTCTTGTGGTCCTGCTCCATCTACTCTGGAACCTACTGTTTGTGCTCCATCAACATTGAATTTTCCTGTTCACCATAAAGCTTGGACAAATTCAGGACATCAGTCTCAATCATGACCACCACCTCTCATGATGCCCCCTATGTCCCAACAAAATCCATATGGATACCCTATGCTGTATATGCCACAAGGGGTATATCCTCCAAATTATCCCTACAGATATGAAATGGGGGAGTTTAGGGCTGGGCCTTCGCAGATGCCAAATGTTTATGAGTATGGCCATACTGATAATGAAGATGAGCAATAATCCTTGAGCAATGTCATATAAATACATTATTGTATATAAATTGTGAACAATGTCTTTATTCTTTCATGTTTGACTAAGTGACATGATGAGGGAGTTCCACTGACTTGATGAGGAAGTCCCACTTTATACCTCGAGGGACTGCCAGAGTCCTACTTACATCCTGAGGAACTCCCATTGACTTGGTGAAGGACTCCCATTTAAGTGGTGAGGGACTCCCACTCACCTGCTGGGGGAACTCCCACTTCCATCTCAAGGGACTCCCACTTCCATTATGAGGGAGTCCCATTGACTTGGCAAGGGACTCCCACTTACATATTGAGGAACTCCCACCTCCATTATGAGAGAGTCCTACTGACCTACTGAGGAAGTCACACTTACTTCCTGAGGGACTACTGACCTGCTGAGGGACTCCCACTTACCTGCTGAGGGCCTCCCACTGACTTGGTGAGGGACTCCCACTGACATGCTGAGGGACTCCCATCTACCTCCTGAGGGACTCCCATGTACCTCCTAAGAGACTCCCACTGAGGGACTCCCACTTACCTCCTGAGGAATTCCTACTGATCTGTTGAGGAACTCCCATGGGCATGCTGAGGGACTCCCACTTACCTCCTGAGAGACTCCTACTGACTTGGTGAGGGACTCCCACTTACCTCCTGAGGGACTCCCACTGACCTGTTGAGGGACTCCCATTTACCTCCTGAAAGACTCCCACTTATCTCCTAAGGGACTCCCACTGACTTGGTGAGTGACTCCTATGGACTTGGCGAGGGACTTCTATATCACTAATGGAACTCCTACTTCATATAGTCAGGGACTCCCACTCCTGTAGTAGGAAACACCCACTGATTCTCAGATGAACTCCCATATAACCCATGAAGCATGCACCTGAATTTGTCAATCTTTGATGGGAATAACTAACATATTCAGGTAATCCCTAGTATTTCAGAGGATATTCAATATAGGTTGATGAGTTTGACATACTCTATGAGGGAATTCCATGCTGGAAAGGCAAAGAGAGAGTCTCATAGTCAGTATTACAATGGGAGTTCCAAACTAGTCATGAGAAAGTCCCATTCTTCTCATAAGGAGATGCTGAGGGAGTCCCATGATGAGTCTTAGGGAATCCCACTGGAGTGTGTTGAGAGATTCCCATGATGGGTAGTGGAAGTCCCACTGGAGTGGTGAGGGAGTCCCATCATGAGTAGTGGAAGTCCCACTTAAGTACTGAGGGAGTCCCACTAGAGTAGTGAAGGAGTCCAACTTGAGTACCAAGGAGTCCCATTAGAGTGCTACAGACTCCAATGCCAAGGAATACCTACATAGCTAAGTGAAAGCATTCGGAGTCCTTCAGATAATAAGATCCATTGAGAGTAGAGGAGGTTCTAGTGATATTGATTGATTACAACATTTCTACTTGCTTCATAATCTACATTAATCATTATATCATTCTATATGTTCCATTATGTATTGGTTGATTAATTGATGACAGAAAATTCATTCATTTGTCAATTGCAGTCTACATTTCCATTTGTCCAAAAGTTCCAGTACAATTTCATGGGCATCTCTAAATGTTGCTTCCAAAAGAGGTTTTCAGAAATATTAATTTTGTGGGACTCCCACTTTTGAGGGACTCCCACATATTGGGTCAAGCTGACATAATGGATCCAATCATTCCAAAATTGGTTTTTAGAGCTTTTTAATTTTGTGGGACTCCCACTGTCTGGTGAGGGACTCCCACATATTTGGTCTTGCTGACCAAACATTTCAAAAATGGTCTCCAGACATTTTCAATTTTGTGGAAATCCCCTGATTGGCATGGGACTCCCTCCGGGAACTCCCACTTGTTTGGTGGCCACTGACATAATGCATGCAAACATCCTAAAAATGGTTTTGGCAAAAAATGTATAGAGTCCCTGGGACTCCCCATATAAAATGTGGCCTATTTTGCGCAGAAAAATAATGGCTAAGTCATTCCCTCAAGTCCACCCCCTTGCACCTCCATTGGTCACAAACGCAAGAGGGCTAATACCGCTCAAGTCACGTCAGATGATGACTCGATTAGGTTGTCGTCTGCACTTGGGAAAGGTGCAGCTCACTGCACAATTTCTGTTTTTGTTATATTGTTATATACTGACCGGGAAAATATTTTTCAGGCAAACAAGTGGCTGCCAGTGGCACATCATCCGCTTGTGCTCAAGATACTCAGATCGACAATGGGAAGTGTGAAAAAGAGCGATCTGTTTTATCTCTCACACAGAATTCAGATATGATTGGACCCAATGGCATCTGTTGAAACAATCAGAACTAGATTGTTTAGTCATCAGTCTAGAACTTACTTCTAGATTATTCTTTCATCTTCTATGATGACTCATATCTTATTACTTTGCTTATTGATCAGCTTACTGATCATGAGTCATTATGACATCATCCGCAGTCCATATGACTTGATGCTTACATATCATGTATGAAGCTTTACACGCCATTGGCTAGACTCTTACAGAATATTCCACCACATTCTATATACCATAATATGTACAAACAAACCATGTAGTATATAAGATGGACTTAGACGTCCATCAATCTAAGTTGTTTTCCACATACTTCTCTCTCATACCATCATCAGCAACTCTCAATAAACTCTCAAGTTACTTCTTAGTGTTCGCTCATACATTCCTGGTAAGTTTCTACTAGAGATCTATTCCCTTATTATTCCTCTTTGGTTCTCCTGAACCCCTCAGCTGCGCATAAAGAAGTGTATATCTTCTTTAGGTTCTGAGCCCCGCCTTGACCCAGAGTACTTCATCGGTATACAAACACAGTGTTCACCGCTCAGGAGTCATCAACGACTCTCTTTTCCTCAAGTGTCCAGACTGTGGACGACCTTGTCTCTCTGCTTCCATCTGTCGAAACTGCCATTTCCACCTTCCTACTTTCCTCTACACAAACCAACAGTTCTCTAGAGAGAATTGAATCAATGCTAGCAGAAATGCCAGATCCTTCAGAGACTACCATCATACCAATCGTCAATCCTCTCCTTATCCTGATACTGGTCTTGTTCTCCCACGACACCAACCGACCACTGATCCTTCCTCTTCCAGACCTAATTCATCAGTTCTAAGACTTTCAGCTCCAGTAGCTGAAATATATCCCACATCGACAGAAAATTACTGGGATACTGACAATAACGGGTGGTCAACAGGACCTACACTTTGGGACAGTGCTTCATTGACAGGATACCTACCAACCACACCAGTAATTCCTCCAGTAGTACCTACTGAAGAGACAGACGAATCCCCTGATTTCAGTGCTATTCTATTGACCCTAAAGTCTTTAGGATTATCTGATTTCATTATCAAACCAAATGAACTGATCCTAATTGAAGGACCATCTTCCTCTCTGTTCCAACAAGGAACTTCCTCTTCCATCTCAGAAATCAAATCATATCCCACTCCAATCCTCCCAATTCCTGCTCCCATACCAAATGGCTCCCATTCTGGAACTTCCCTTCAGTCTTGACAAAATTTGTCCCAACCTTTTCACCTCGTCCCCCACCTACAAGCCAAAGCGGACATGGTCCAATTTGAAGTGAGCGCCAAAGAAGTCACCATCGAGGTTCCCAAGGGAACAGTAGTGCTTCAAAGCACCTTTGAGGATTACACTATCGACTGGACTGACCCAGCCTACTGGCCAGTCACATGCAAGCTTGCCTGGTGCACTCGTATTCCATATAGACCCCATGTCAACTTTGCAACTGAATACCAGTGCCTCTCTTCTCCAGTCTTCTTTTCAGAACTGAAGCTTCCCCCTCTTACTTGGCTGACTCCAGAGTTCTACGGTAACAGCGCTGAGACATTCATCTTCCAAGATGAACATTCAGTCTTCTTCTCAGAACCGGAGCTTCCCCCTCTTACCTGACTGACTCCAGAGTTCTATGGTAACAGTGCTGAGACATTCATCTTCCAAGATGAACATTTATACTCTTTACTCACTTCGGTCGGATGGGCTCTGCCCACACAAACTTATAAGGACTATTACGTCAAGACCTCGCTAAACCATTGGCAAGGATACAAGATGTTCCACAATGCCCACTTTAAAATGGAGCTGTCAACTTGGATACCAAAGGCATCCATATCATCTGCACCTGCCATGACCATGTCATAGTGGTCGAGACGAGTGGAGTCGGCGAGCTCAAGGCGCTCAGTATCCTCAAGGCGCTCAAGAAGAGTGTGGGAGGTGGGTGATGGGGGAGCTTTTTCCCATGGAGTGCGATGAGTGGTGATGGGCTCGAGGCGGCAGATGGTCTCTGCTGTGGATATAATCTCCAGTCATCTGGTGAGGAAGATGGTGGCGGTTGTCTGCGGAAACACTGGGGGCCCATATTGGGCAGCACCTACAGTGTGCGAGTTCTTTCAAACATCGCAGACAGGATGAGAGACCTCCTTGGAGGCGGGGTTTTTTGATGATGATGGGGGTGCGGGTCATGTTGGCAATGACGAAGGAAGAGGAGGCCTTTGTCCTATTGACTTTGGCGGGGGTGAGAGTGGTGTCAGAGGTGCTGCTCTCATTGTCGGAGAGCTCCTTGGAGGTGGCAGCCTTGGCTTTGGCACGCTCACGGCAGCTGCCTCGCTTCTTCTTTTCATCGTCCTTGCTACCACCATTCTCTCTCTGATCATCGAAGGTGGGGTCTTCCTCACTCTTCCTTTTAATGGCGGATATCTTGTTGGCCCAGTGGCCACCATCATTGTTGGGTTTGCATCTGGAGACAGCCAGGCAGCTGTTGTTATCCATTCTGTGATGGCGTAGGTGGTGGCATCAAGTTCATCGCCAGAGGGTTTGCTGGAAGTTGGCATATTTAGGAAGCTTGGCAAGTGCCATCATGTTCTGGATTTTTTCAGGGATTTCATGGTTGAACTCACTGAGGGCAGTGAAGTGGCCTTGCATCTTAGCAAAGGCAGTGGCGGGATGATTGTCTTCGGGAATGGTGAGTGCCATGAGTTGTTTGAACTCAGTGTATGCAGAGGCAATGGAGGGGGCGTCATAAGTGTCCTTGATGGCTTGCCAGAGCTGTATAGCATTCTTGTCACAAAGGTCAAAGGAAGTGTGGATGTGGGCCTCCATGTGAAGGGCGATGATGCTGCTTGCCTGGTCATTGGAGTCATTTCATTTGTCTATGATGGCCTTCTGTTTGTCACTGCACTCTTGGTAGGTGCGTGGTCAGTGACATTGAACATTCACGTCATTTTTGATGACAGTGTATACAATGTGGAAGGAGGGGCAAGGGCAAGAGATTTTGGTCCAGAGACCTTGGGCACGCAGAGCTGCCATCATTTCGCCAGCCCAGCGATGTTAGTTGCCACCGGAGAGCTTGGCAATGTCTTTGTAGATGGATGTCAACATGGTGGATCTGGGAGTGGGCGTTAGCATGAACCTTTTGATAAAGTTGAGAAGGGAGCGAATAAGACCATGTTGCTGAACATCCAAGTCCCATCATTTGCAGGAGACATAGTCTTCCCATGGAAAGAGGTATGGAGTTTGGCATCATCGGTGTCACATCTTTTTGGATGGAGTACCTAGCCATCATTCTAAAGCTTTCAACATCTGAGTGTTTCCACATCAAGATGGAATGGCTTTTTGAACCACGAGGTTCTCACTCATTCTAGGTACAAGCGTTCCTCGAGCTTTGTCACTGATGTAGACATGTGATAAGAGCGTAACTCAAAGACTTACATTGTATGAGACAAGGTTGAGACTGAGAGGGACATTGTGGTTGTAGAAGAAGATAGAATGAACTCCTATTCAAACTCAGATGCTACTGAGCTATTCATATATAATACGAGCATGTGAACTATTAAATATAATGCTATTTGTTTCTATGGCAACATTGTCAGCACGAGGCGACAGAGATTGTTCGTAAAAGAAGACATTGTCCTTGAAGGTACTTCGAAGCTAAGGTATCTGTGTCAAGGGTACATAAATAGTCTGTCATCCAGTGGCAAGCAGAAGGATGGTTAAATAAAATGGATTGGATAGCGAAAGATGGATTAGCTAGTTTGTACCATCAACACATCTCAGGCTTCAGCATCAAAGTTCCTGTTCCTGTTCATAATGGTGGGGATCTTGTATCCCCTCCACTCCTGTGTGCTTTCCAGTCTAAAGTTCTGGTGAAGCAGAGAGTACCGAAACACCTAACACTCCTCTGGAGCAAGGGGAAAATGGTCACAGTGAAAAATTTCATAGCCAACCCAGTGAATAGGACAAGCCTCAACAACAGGGTCTTTGTAGGATTGTGTCAGAAATGCCTAGCTAGCTGAGGTGTAAACCAACCAAAGAGATTCATCGCGATAAGCCAAAGTATGAAGGATGTTGAGATAGTGGGCAGGATCCCAAGTGAGAGGAGGAAGCTCTGGTTCTTCTATACAAACCAGGAAAGAGATCCTGTCGTGGCTGAGAACATATAAGACATTAGGGTTATTGAAGGGAAGCTGGCTGCACCAGGCAACCAAAATGGTATCCCTTGGCCAGATGGCAGGGTACTCAAGATTGTGAGGGTTGTTTACCCTTGCGTCCACCATGTCCATGTTGTTTGGATCCTTTGAAGCGACATTTCTTCCCTTGAACCATAGTGAATCCTGCTGAGTTTTCAGGTAACTTACATGGTCAAAGGGCGATAGAGGCCATTCATTGACGTTGACTTGATGATATAGTAGAATTGGCATTTTTAGAGTTACTTGGTTGACAAGAAATGATATGACTAGATAATGAATTTGGAACAGGTAAAAGAATTGATGGAGAAGGTGCCCTTAATGAGGACAAGGAGCCGGAAGTGGCAGTGGATGAGTGTGAGAGAGCAGGTGGTTGACAGGAAGTTGGGAGATTCCTAAAGGCATCAATTGGACTCATTGTTAAGTCATCTAGAAGTGAGTTCTCAGCTATCTTTAACTTAGCTTCGGTTGGACCAGGTTGAGAAAGGAGAAGGGAACTGGAAGAGTCGGACTCAGCAGTGTAGTACTGCTGGGAATGAGACAAAAGAAGGATGTGAGAACTTCTTTCAGAACTTCTTTCAGCAGGAGCTAGAAATAGGTTGTCCTTGAGTACTCCAGAAAGAGAAATAGATGGTCATTCAAGTAGTCTAGATGTCCAGGGAACCACGGGAGGAGAGTTTCTGTTTCTCCAGAAGTATTCTCGAGGGTATCAAGAGAATGGCTGTGTGACATGAGATGGGTAAGGAGGAGAAGAAATAATAGGGAAATAAGGAGTATCAATGTACTATGTAGGAACTGAAGGGTTTGAATCAAAACAAGTTTAGTGCCTACCAGGTGGAACATAGAGCTCTCTTAAAGGTCTTCAGTTAGAAGTATAAGACCTATTAGAGGGAATAGACTCATCAGTACTGCTGTGAGCATGACAGGAATTGGTAATATCATGATTCTCTATCTCTGAGCATGTAACTTGTCGAGGTGGGGCAAATAATCTATGTGGATGTTCTATGCACAGTAGAGATAGTGGAAACTATATATAAAGATAGAGAGTCTAGTAGACAATTTACTAAGTTCAAGAATAGGAATGATCAAGACTAAGAAGAGTTTACTAGTATACTTGACATGAGTAAAGCAAACCATCAGATATTCTAGGAAGAGGATTTCTTTCTTATATACTAGAGTATATATTTGTATCTATTGTGATATAGAATATCATAGAATGATCATGTAAGATTGTTCTATCCCATAGCATAAGTAACTCTTATCATAATCACTAAGAAGCATGACTCATGATGAGTCACACTTTAGTAAGTGAAGATGTAGCCAATAGCATATGTAGCTCTTATCTACATCTGATCAACATTACATATGCGTAAATGAAAGGTCTAGATGTTGTCTAGACTTGTTAGTATTTGTTGTGTAGAAATAACTACTGTTTTAACACCCTGCCCTACCCTTGGCTAGGAAGACAGTGGTTGTTTCTATTTGGCTCACCATTACTCCACTGGCCTGAGGGCAATGCAGATGTGAAGGGAAAATATGTTTATATGCAGTAATTACACGTTCTGTAGTGTACATTAGGCACAGTAAAAGTATCAACCTGGAGCATGTTTGTGAAGTGTAAACATGCTCTGGTAGGATTCTGGTGGAATGCTATAGTGATGTTGGGGTCCTTGCAGATAGGGAACTAGGAGCAAAGAATATGCCAGGGGGTACATCATCTGAGGGTGCATTGGCAGCGGAGGATACCAGTGGTGTATTATGTGAGGGTGCATTCTGTGAGGATATACTTCATTTGGAACAAATTAATGACTTTTGTAGATAGGTAGCAGTGCTAGGCTGCAGCATGCTTCCATGATATAAATACTGGATGCATGCCCAGTCATCTAGAGCTGTTCTATCCTGTGCAAAAATGACTTGCAGTAGGTATTACAAAGTCACTGGAGTGTACAAGGCTGCCTGGGTAGATAGATTTTGGGGCAGGAGCTGTGAAGTTGATGAAGGATGTGAGACCACATGCACAAAAGTAACTTGGGTCCAAAGTGCAGTGTGCAAGACCACCAGAGCCTGAGGGTCTAAGACTGCCAGAGTATGCAAGGCTGCCTGCACTCTAGTTTGTGACCGCACTGGTTGCTTTGCAGTCTTGGAAGTTCACTTTTGCTGTCCTGCAGGGCAGTTAAACATCACTGGTCATTGAGGCAAACTTGAAATTGCTTAAAAAGATAAAAATTAGAAGCCATCTCTGAAAGTGTAGGTCTTGGTTACCATTCTTCTTAACAATAGCAATACTCACAGCCTTTTCTGACACCCTCTGAAACCACTCTGACCAGAGTGGTTCAGAGTGTCTTTGAAGAGTTGAGGAAAAACATTACTCAAAGTTCAAGCTCCACGTGCACATGAGGTCGTACACCGCATTTGCCATGTTAGTCATCTGTGCGGTGCTTGCCACGTCAGCCACAGCTGCATCCAAAAAAGGAATTCAAGCTCATGTGAGTGTTCCTGGTGCGGTGTGCACTCAAATCCAAATTGGAAAAGCACGCTCAGTAGGAAGGAGATGCATGGTGAACTTTGCACCACTGTGCATTCCCAGGTGCCCTGGTGCAAGGGAATTAGTGGGAAGTAGGCATATGTATATTAAATCATCCTGAAAATGTATTGATAGCCCTTTCCCCCCCTTTCCCTTCCTCTTTGCAATGCACCAGTGCTCAGAAAAACAGCTTTTACTTCAGGAGCTCCACACTGCACTGGAATTAGCTCAGCAGCTTCAACAGGCTGACCTTGAGGAGCTGAAGAAGCTAGTGATCTTGGCTCTACTGGCTCCTCCAAGTCTCATAGTAGCTCTCTCGGACTCGGTCTACTATTCCACACCCCTATCATCTCTCCCATTTCCTCGATCACTCCTCTCATTGGAGTCTCTGATTCCAGTGATGGGAGCTTCTCTCCATTCAACATCAGTGATGGTGAAGTGAGTTCCCTCAGTCATTACGATCACTTCATCGATGCTATCAAAGCATTGGAGGAGTAGGTTCTGCGGGCTTGTGTGCTGCATAGTTCTCTTACCCCCTTGAGTGCACCTCAGATTCAGGTGCTTGCTGACTGCGATGATCATCCTGATGCATTTTGCAAGAAGCTCAGGGTTGACCCTGACATTTTCGATGCCATCTTGGATCAGATTATAGACCATCCCATCTTCCGCTCCCGATCTCCTTCCTCTCTCCAACTCCCTGTTGCTGTCCAACTTGCAATTTTTCTCAATTGTGCTGGGCATTATAGCAATGCCATATCAGTTTTTGATGTTGCTTTGTAGGCAGGTGTTAGTGAGGGCTCAGTTGTCAAATGCACCAATCATGTCATGGCTACTCTTCTTGCACAGCATGATACATTTATCAAATTTCCTGGTCCTGACTCTGCTGATCGTTTCAATGCTAAGGCATACACTGGCTGAGTTACACATTGTCAAAAATGGTGTGGTGGCTGGTTAGCAGCTGATGAATTCTCTATCCTCTTGTTTCAAAAACCTGGCTATTATGGTGAAACTTTCTATGATCATAAATCAAGATATTCTTTGAATTGCCAGGTGAGTAATGATTTTATATCTGAAACAATTACAACAAATACTTTTGGGTGTTATAGGCAATTATTATGCCTTACAATCTTCGTATTGTAGACTATGGGCTGCCCATCCAGGGATTAGGGGCACTCGAGTCTTTGAGGAGCACAAGACCCATCTTGCAAATGATGAGTGGGTATGGGAGGGTGCCTATCCCATTTTACCATGGCTTGTACCCCCCTTCAAAAGGCAAAGGGGTGCATCCTTGAATAGAGAGCAAGGTAGCTTTAACTACTTTTTATCCAAGGTAATTTTTATTTTTATTTTTATTTTTATTCTTCATTAGGTTTTACTTGATATCTAGGTTCAGGTCAGAGTAGAACATGCATTTGGTACACTCAAGGGTCGTTTTAAATCACTGTGTGAGCTGCGGATTCCTATCAACTCTGCTGAAAAGGACTTTATATATGCTCAAAACTGCATCTGTTGCCTGATCCTTCACAACATGATAATTCATTTTGAGGAGCAGAGGTTTGGATTGGAATCCAGAGAGAGGGGGGCTTCTGATGATATAGGAGAGGAAGGAGATGCCAATCGGCCAGGTCATGCTGTTCGACTCAGGTTGATGCACCAATTGTTGCACTGTCATGAAGAACAACAGATTTAATAGAACTAGTTGTAGAACAGAACAATTGATACAAAGAGTACAGACAATGTTAGACTATTCAGGGTCCACGATTTCCCTCATCTTCAGCTGTAGCCGAAGCAACTCCATGTGTGCCTTGGCAGCCTTTCCTTGCATGCTGAAGACGAATGTCAGCCTCCTTGTCCATCACCTTTACTTCCTGGAGCCAAATATCTGCCTTTTTGTCCTTGAGCGAGCACTCATGCACAGCCTGCACATTGATGTTATTGTGTAACATTTTTTCATGTTTGAGCTGCGTACTCGACCTTTAATTATAGACAGCGATTCTTTTCCATTGAGATAGTGCAACCTGGCAAGATCCTGGCTCGTCTCAACTGGACTCAGCAGAGAGCTGTGATTTGATGTTGTCAATTTGTGATTTGATTTGATTACCTTTGCCACGACCAGCTGTGGTGGATAACGTGGACAGACCCATAGTCGAGGACATGGGCAAGAAATTCAGTTGGTACGATTTGTTTGACCCGCCACCACCACCAGCGCCATGTGATCATGATGCAATAGATGATGTTACAACCTCTTCATTTTCAATGCCTCAAAGTCACGTGACCTGCTTAGTCAGCATCACATGACCACTTACATAAGCCTTATCGTTCATCTTTCATCTTCACTTTTCCAAGTCACGTGACCTGTACCTTTATCTTTGTACCACCTGCTGGACACTTACCATATACATTAGCATAGCTTATCTAGACCGGCCCTAAGCTGGGTCAGTAGTATAAATACTTGAATGCAGCAACCAAACAAGCCAGTCTTGTTCTGGTTGGATTCCCTCTAACCTATACATTCCCCTTGCCTTGCCTTTGTTTCTGTTGAGGCTCCTAGTATGTATGCAGTTCCCACGATGATCACACTCCCATCAAACTCACAGGATTGTTGAGGGGTTCAGGGTTTGACTGTGCTCCAGATTGGACAACAAAAACTATAGGCCGCAATATGGGACTTGCCATCATATGGAGCAATTCGGGAATAAATAACAAGAATCAAATTTCTTATATCATAACAACTGCGGTCTGAATGTCGGAGTTTGTAACGAAAGACACAGCCACTATCAAATGTCTACCAAGCCTCAAAATTGGAGGTTGTTCAGCACACTTTGGTCCTCGATCAAAACATCAACCGACATCTCTGCAACCGCATGAGTGTGAGAAGGTCCTTGGTTAGTCGGCTAGAACTGACCCTCAGCCTGGGCCTGGGCCTGAAGGCTAGAAGGAGCACTGGAGTAGCCTTGTGATTTGGCTCTGGCAGGAGTCTGAGGGGAGCAGCAAAGAGAAATGGCCAGAGGTGCTCAGGTGTGGACCATACAACCAAGAAATTTAGGAATGCATGTGCTGTGGGTTTTGGCAAGGTCTAGTAGAGACACTTACTAGGGTGGCAGGTGAGAGAGAGCTACAGCGAAGACCTGACTGTGGTGGTAAGAGTCGAAGAAGTCTTATAAGACAGTGGCCTGAAGGGCCTGCTATATATACACAAAGGAATATATTTGTACGTATTTTGATATATAATATATGAGGAAGTTCCATAGAACATTAAAGAATGTGAAGGAACTTCTGAGTAATCCAAGAGAATAATTAGCCAATAGCGTAAGTATCTCTGTGGAGTATCAGTCATCATAGGCGGGTAAAAGATAACCCAGCCAATAGCATAAGAGACTCAAGCCTATAGCATAAGAGACTCAAGCCTATAGCATAAAGAGCTCTTATCTATGATGTCATAACAATGACTAATCTGAGATAACAAATAAAAAGTTCTAGAAAGAACTAGTAAGTGCTAGAGAGCACAATAGAAAAGGTATGGAAGAATAGAATACTACAATTCCAACACTCCTCCTCGCTTTGCAGATGCGGGCATCGTGAACTTCTATCCTGAAGAGGTACTCACGAAGAGACCACATGATTCAGGAGGAAGATGTGATCTTGTGTCCAAGGGACAATGGTATGCCATGAAGTCTGAGTCTCTTTAGATTTTGGGTATCAAAGGATACATTCTTGGTGAATATATCCGCAAGCTAATCATTAGTAGGAATGTAGAACAAAGAAAGTTCATTGCACTCCTGAACAGCCTCACGTATATAGTGGTATTTGATTTCCACATGCTTTGTTCGTCCTTCCTGAGCGGGATTCGAAGCTAAGAACATAGCTTCTTGATTATCACAGTTAAGTGAAATCAGATGCTTGATCTCATGGCCTATCTCAGCAAAGAGATGATGTATCCAAGCGAGTTGCTTGGCAGTCTTGGTCATGGCAACATATTCTGCTTTGGTAGACAAGAGCACAACTATCTTGTGACGTCGCGAATTCCAGGAGACAGGTTGTCCAGCAAGAACAACGTAACCAGTAGTTGAACGACGGGTTTCGAGATCTCCTCCCCAGTTGGTGTCACAGTAAGCCATAAAGCCAGAGCTTTTGGCCTGTCCGTCATATTCCAGACAAATGTTCTTCATGTACTAGTTGAGATACCTTAGGATATACAACGCACAAGCAAGGTGATCTTCAGAAGGATTCTGAGAAAACTGTGCCATCTTAATGACGTGGAATGTTATGTCAGGGTGGGTTTCAGGTGAGTCACTGGCAAATAAAAGTTATATCACGCAAATCTCCTCCACTATTGGCACTCATTAGCAGTGCCAAAATGTTGCTGGCTTCTGCTCGCACAGGTCTTCGCACTGTGACAGCGATGAGAAGGCTTAAATGCTCACAACCTTGACGTTAGACTGGGTGGAAATAAACACTCATGGATTCCACTCAAATCCATCACTTTTCAAAATATTTCATGAAAAGAGCTAAGCTATGAAGGTTAAACAGTACAACCTTGGCTGGCTGTTTGGATTGTTAATATACGATACTCCTCCACACAGAGGATAAGCCTTCTCTTGGGATTGTTGCTCAAACCTGTGCGCCCATATGTGTAGTCTGGCATGTGGGCTCAATTCATTGCCGGCGAGATGTTGTCATCTACAATGTCATTTCTTTCAAATCGTCATTCATTTGCGAGTCTGACTCTTATGCCATCTCCTCTACATATGTCCAAACTGCAGCATAGTAGCAGTACATTGTTAGACATCTGTCTGATCTGTTTAAAGTATAGTCTGTTGGTTTAACAGGCTATGTCATGTATCTAGAAAGGAGGGACACATTGCTGCACCACAACTATTCTGTTGAGGAGTCATGTCTCTGGAAAGTTGAGAATTGAACACAGGTTGAGAGCCCAATTACAATTAAATGTGGTCAAGCTCCACAAATTGACCCATGTTTTTCGAGCATTTTCGCACTTTGAGAGATCACTGAAACTTTAAAGCAAGCTGATCAGTTTATCCAACACCTCAATGGTTTGGGTGAAATCAATCATTGCAATCAGAGACATCAAAACTTTATTGCTTGCTGAATCCCTGTTGCCATTCAATATGAATATTTGGACATTATAATCAGTTCCGAGGCAGTCAGTGGCATTGATTGGTGGTTACCTTAACATTTCCACATCATCCAAGGGTTGACTTGGATGAGAAGTTCTTGCTACATTTAATTACTTTTCAATAGGCAAGCACCATTACTGCATCACTCCCGAGTGGGTGTGGGGGGGAGGGATTAGATCTCTGCAACATGACTGCTGAGTAATGTTATGTTACTTTTGGTGATTTCACACTCTTTTTATTGCAGACTTTGTAGTGCTTTGTCAAGTTTCAACAGGACATAGTTGGGAATTTACTTATGTTGCTGGCTACTGTAGGACAACACTGAACAGGACACAAGGCAAGAGCGCAATGTTGGTTGCCCTGGTCAAGTTGAGGTCGTGAGTGACAATGTTCTATCAAGGACAATACAAAAGTTATTCTATTCAGGCCATTACCCACTACAACGTTCTTCATCCCAGAAATACTGCTATGAGTGATCTGGGCAAGTGATCTGTAGTAGACACCCTATCTTCAATGTGACTAGATATTAATGTTATTCCATCCATAAACAGCTTGGATATAACCAATATCAACCTTCATGTCGATATATTGTCATAAATATCATAATTTACCTAGATAAAATGGTAAAAATATGAAGAAATCAGGACTAATCCTTGTACTCCCAAATAGGGGCCAATGTGGGCTACCTCCAAAGACCAGTCTTAACTTTTTCAGTCTTTGAAAAAATCAAAAGACCAAGACTGAACTAAATAAAATCTCGGAAGACCAGACCACTCAGGTCTGGTCTTAGTCAGTCCAGTCCAGTTACAAATCTGTTTTTTATCAGTCTTAGGACTGGACTTTGAACACTACACTCCTGGGCCTTCAAGCACCTCCATCACTCTTAGGCTATCACATCCATCCGGCGAATGACTATCTAGCATGCAAGAATAGGACTTTGGAGATGGAACTCACAAAGGTCAACTGCAAAACGAGATACCATGTGGTAAGTCAGTTCATTTGCCTGCCAGTGAGTAGATATCTGACAAATGGAAAAATGATTGAAACTTGACCCCACTGCAACCCCACCATGTTTTGTTTATGCTATCCCCCTGTATGACTTTTCACTAATCCAAACCCGTGGCCACCCTGCAAATTTGTGGTTTGAACGCTGTGCCGGTGCCTTCGAACAAACCACAGACGCATGCTTCGCACCCCCATACAAAGTGACCAAATGGCAGTAAATTGCCGCACTTTTGGCCTTGCGGGTGCCACCGCTCACGAACCTGGGAGAAGTTTGGGGTATGCACTAGCAGGATTGAAAAAAAAAAAAAAAGTGCATGCTATGCCCACCGGGCTTAGCGGGGAGAGCCCCTCACTCCAATAGCACCAGTTGTACAAACTAACACTGCAATGCAAAACTTTAAAACACAATGTTGGGGTGCCTTTCTCGCCTTTCTGTCGTGCTTAAAAAACTATGCGGGATGGCCGAGAATGTGATCTAACTCAGGACAAAAACTTAGGGGTGGTCACAGTGGTAGCCCGTCTGTGATCTAACAAAACACCAGCAGGTGCCAACCCGGCTTTTTTTTTCGGTGCACGATGCACCACAGGGAGCATCTAAGTATGCACCGCAGGGGCAGTGAATGTTGCAGCAGCAGAAAAGCACTTGTCTGCATCAGCGATGAAGTCCATGGATCCTTCTAACCCTGTCTTTTTTGCACTTTGAACGGTAAAGTGGCCCAGCTCAGCGGCCTGAATCATGCTCGCCTGAGTAAACCAGACTAAGCTCCCCCTTCCAGTGCCTTACACAAAAGGTCGATGCACAAGACGTAATTATTGAGGAGCTTCAAAAAGTCAATAACATTCTTACTGCATGTGTTGAGAGTATTGAGCAAGGGTTAGATGGTGTGAAAGTGCAGGGCTCCAAGAAAAACAGGCTGAGAGAAGGCTCTAATGACCATCCTGCCTTGAAAGTAAGTACGATGAACAAACATGACTATTTGACGCACAGTTAATTATTCTTACCTTTCAGCATTTGTTCACCCAATGTTTGGAGAACTGTGCAGCCTCGATATGAGCACCATGCCAAAATGCAAGCTATCAAAGGTACTTGCAGATAAGATTCACCCTTCATCAGATAGACTATGCCCTGTATATGACTGAAACCAATAGTCGGCAAATCTGGCACCCGAACTTTCTTGGTCACGTTGATGACAAGGTCAATCTGAAGTTTATTTGTGAGGTATCCCAGCATGTATATGATAATGAATTGGTCAGGATTGCAACCTCTAATTAAAATGAAACAGTACTCACCAAACTTGCGGTCCATATGAGCAAATACAAACTCGAAGGGGAACATACCTGAAGAAGACTTTTAGCTCAAATACATCCAAGCTTCAGCCAAGATGTACTTTTGAAACATCCATATGAAAGCACAGATTAGTGTGGATCCAGCAAAGGCCAAACAGCAAGACGAAAAGCTTCTTAGCCAGAAGCACCGTACTCATCATGCAACTGTAAGTTTGACCATAAGCATCAAGAAAAATTGACTTATTTTTAGCTAGGTTGCCAAGAATTGCTGAATTGCAGCATTGGATTTTCAGCAAGAAACAGAGAACCAGGAGGCGATGGGAATGTTTGATACTGAGTTCGGCAGCAAGTTGCTGTCATATGACTCAGAGTTGGATGATCTCAGCGATGATGACAAACTTGAAATATGATGACAAAATGCCAGCGTTGGGAGAGCAGCAAACATGGCTATCGGGTCTCAGTGACAGTTGGTTGATGTAAGAGTTTATTTCTGGATAATGGAGCAAAGACACTCACTACTTGTCACAGTATGTTGCATTTCTGTGCTGGCTCACCTTGCACTACCAAAAAAAAGGTTACAAATCAACAGGACGAGACAATATTTCACTTACCTCTGAGTCCAACATTGATAATCCACCAAGAAAATGTTGAAAGACCCTAGAGAAGGTTGTCAAGATGATGTTCAACACTGCCCCACATAAAATGAATGACCAACCCTTTATATCCAAGAAAGGCACTTTCCCCTTCAGACACATGGTGGATTCCGACTGGCTGATGTGACATCCAAACTATGCTGCTCAGCTTCTTCCTGGTGCTGACTGGTTAAACAGTTTCTTCATGGGCTTGACAGAGAATGAGTGAGTTATTGGTTGAGGATATGAAGTATTTTATAGAGTTGGCAGAGATTCGCAGCACACAAGTTGGCAAAGAGGCATAACAGTATCCAAAAAAGTCATATTGTCTTGTCACCGTGAATTTTGACCATTAGTAACCATAGATTCATACATCACTAATGTAAAATGTGTATTACCTTTGATAGAGTGATAGTAGCCCAAGCTTTTCACATCAATTTCGAATGAAAAACTTACAATGTATTCCAGATATCTGGTGTTTGTATTGCAGGTATAAACCATCTCATCTGAGCGAAGCAAACCACAATGTTTGCTCCTGTTTGCCAAACTTCTGATCGACCTGAAAGATCTCTGACATGTATGCTGAAACTCGCAGAAAAATGTCATTTTAAGCTCCCTGTTGTCATGGTTATTTGTTTTGTAAGATTTTTGAGTCGTTCAAACAAGAACATCCAAAAGTCATGAAGGGATCCGAAATTATAGCAGCACTCCACAACATGGGTAGCATAGTGGTGGTTTGGCTTGATGACCCCAGAACCATATAACTGACAGGTGTATAAGCTTCATGACATCTCGATGTGATGACTTACCTTGATTAGTTCAGTGCCGTAAGTAACTGGTCAGCCTGGTTGATGTCTGCATTAGACAGCTTTTGTTTCATAAGCAAGCAGAGTGCGGCAGATAACTTCAGAAAATTAGTCAGATCATCAGGATGAAGCAAAAACTTGTCATCGTCTATAGTAACATCATTGGGCTGCACTGCAGATGGGTCTTGTGGATAATACAGAAGTTATACAACTTCTATGTGCACAGCTGAGGGGTTCAAGTGGAACCAGAGAAATAGAAGGGAATATATCTCTAGTAGGAAACTTACTAGGAATGTATGAATAGAGAGCTATGAAGTAACTTGAAGTATTGAGAGTTGCTGATGAGCATATGAGAAAGAAGTATGTGGAAAACAATTTAGATTGAATGGACGTTTATGTCCATCCATCTTATATACTACATGACTTGTTTGTATATGTTATGTATAGAATGTGATGGAATATTATGTAAGAGTTCTAGCCAATAGCATATAAGACTCTATACATGATACATCATTGTACTTAGAATGTAGTATATAGATAATGCCTCATGTAGTCCACCTGTATGTAGAATAGTCCTAATGGGCTGCTCTTGAGCTTTATGCCAAAGTCCTTCGCATTCCATTCCATCTCTTCTTTTTTCCAAGTGTTAGTGGTAGCCCCCAATTGATAGTCCATTAGTACGACCGGACTTCGGTTTACTTCATTAGGTCAAAGCTGCCCATACACTTTAGGGCTTCATTGTTATCATCGCCGCCATGTCTTGTCGCACATATACTTGGATCCCAGAGTTAAGGATCAGTTAAGAGCCATTGATTGTGTGATCAATCCTGAGATAGCAACTCAACTCAGACTAAAGATGCTGTGTTGGGTTAGTATGTTCGGACCCTCGATCCAGTTCACTTTTAACTGGCTTAGACCTCATTCGAGAGAACACCGCCGTTCCACCAGAAATAGTATCAAACCCTACTCTGTGCATAGTGGGTCAGTACACGCTTTAAACCAAGTATAATTGGTTTCAGGTGCACATGATACCTGTGACGCACGTGGGTTATTGCATCCCTCCAAAATTGTAGTGCTGGCAGGCTAGATCTTAGAGAAAAGATCAAATCCATCTTTCCGGGCTCCTCCAATCGACACACGCAGATGCTCGTGACATTTGACCCCTTGTTTCTGTTTACAGGACTTACTCTAGAGTGCATGGTCTCTTCGTGCCCTCTGACCATTCCGGACTACCGGTATCATTCGCCACCCTGTCCACCACATCCGAAAACTCCCCTGCCTCTTCAATGATATCCTTAGGATCCATCATGGCATCCTGGGAAGAAGTTCAAGAGCACTTTGAAGCCAAACTCAAACAATTCACCTCCGCTGCTAAGAAGGTCGCCGATCTCGGACCATGGGACGGAGACCAGGCCAAGTTCAAATTATGGTTCGCCTGCCTAAATCTGATTGTGATCACAAGGAAGGGCAACAAGAGGGACAAAGCAGCAATGCTTTGGTCTCGACTCAGTAAAAAAGCAGAATCACTGGCATATGCTCTATTGGAGATGGAGAAATATGTGGAAAAAGAAGAGTCCAAATACCCCGAGTGGGCTGCTCTTTGCAAAAACCTCAAAGAATATTTCAGATTCAATGCTACATCCACGAAGCATATCAGAAAGCTACTCCAGCTTCAACAAGGTTTGACCCCGGTCGATGAATTTATTTGGGGCTTTGTCTGACTGGCCACCAGTGACGCCAAAATCACCAACGAGGAATCCTCCAACTGGCTCAAAAAGGTGGTCTCATTCAAAATTTACAACTTTCATGAGATGCATGGGACTAAGCTCGAATTAAAGCAGTTCACCAAGCTAACCCAAGCTTATATTGAATAGCCCGTAAGTTCAAAAAGGTTGCTACCGAGAGACTGGCCCCAAAGACCTCCGCTGGAGTACCTCACCCCTTCGGCGCCCATCCACTCCCAACTCCACCCAGGCCTCGGCCTGTATCTTCCTCTCCCCCGTGGCAGGCATGGCCACAAAAGCTTCTACAAAGGTCCGGCAGGATATGCACCGCACATGCTATTTGTGTAATGAGAAAGGACACATCTCACACAATTGTCTAAAGAATCCCTATAAGCACTCTGGCCTGTCAAGGCCACAACTTGAAGGACAACCGGTATCCCAAGCCTGGACTATGTGAGTACAAGACCACTACAGTCAATGGATAGACATTGCCAACCAGTGTGGAACAATGGAGCAGGAAGCAGCTCCCTCTGTCCGGTCTGCCATCACGGAGTATATGTCAGAAGAAGTGGAAGTGTATTGAGAGACCAGTTGGCCACAGAAAGGTTGTCACCCAGCGAAGAATCAAAAAATTAGGTACCTGTAGTTACACGAGGGGTATGACTGTGGACAGACAAATAGTTTCTTTAGCTACAAATTCTCCTGTACAAATTTCTTATTCTCTAGTATGTAAAATGTCTAAATTGGTGTCCCCATCTACGGACGTGGCACTTAATAAATAAGGTGTATTTAATAGTTATAAATGCCCTCCTTCCATTTTCTTCACTGGCCAAACCTCTTGAAATTGTTTTGAAGTTCAGACTACACTCTGAACCCCCGGCCAAGCCTCTTTAGTCGTCACAACGAAAGCTGTGCTAGACTCCGGAGCGACCCACATTTTTATTGATTCTCGTTTAGTCAAACATTACAAGTTTCCTTTGATACCCCTATCCTGGTCTATCTCTGTACAAAATGCTGATGGCACACAAAACTCCAAAAAAGATATCTTGTTCTATGTTAATCTTTCCATTTTGATTTGTGATTCTAAGAGCACTTGGCATTCCTTTCCCGCAAGGGCCTATGTTACTACTCTTTCGACTAATGCTCTTTTTCTCAGAATTGATTTTCTTTCTCTACATAATCTGTCTATTGGTTGGAAAATTCCCTCACTAATCTTTGACAGATGTCTGACCACATGTGCTATGATGACTATGCGGAAGATAAAGCATCTATGAGGTCCGACCTCAAGGAGTCAGTACCGGTTATACCGCCGGCCCATAGAGACTTAAATAATAAGGAAAGACCAAAGGACATAGTACCAGCTAGTCTGATAGATTCCCGGAAGATAGAGGTTGTTGATGGTGTAAAAACCAGAAATCAATGTATTTTCGGAGCAGGCCTCATTTCATATGCCCGCACACAAGGCCTGGGACATGCCATTGACTTGAAGCCGGACTTCATTCCAATGAAGAGACATATTATAGCATTATCAGACTCCGAGACACAGGAATTCTGGACATTTCTCAATTCGGAGTTGAAGAAAGGTTATATTTACCCCTCTAAGTCCCCGCAGACCTCTCCGGTCTTCTTCATTCCCAAGCAGGATGGAAAGAAATGGCTGGTTATGGACTACCAGTATTTAAAATGCAGGGACCATAAAGAATAATTATCCATTGCCACTCATTCCAACCCTGATTGATCAGCTTAAAGAAGCAAACATGTTCACTACACTGGACTTGCGGTGGGGATATAACAATGTCCGGATGAAGCAAGGCAATGAATGGAAAGGTGCTTTTGTTACACCGTTCGGAGCTTACAAACTGACAGTTATGTATTTTGGTTACACCAATGCACTGTTCACATTCCAGGCAATGATAAAGAATATATTTCATAACATGCATCACAACATAGCGAAATACCTCAATGATCTATGTATTTTTTCCAGCGGTCTCTCTTGAGAAGAGCATGCCGAAATAGTCCAGGAAGTCCTGAAACGTCTCCAGGAGAACAATTTATTTGCGAAACCTTAAAAATGTCATTTCTTTCAGAAGAAGGTGGATTATTTAGGTATGGTGGTATCTAAAGAGGGGGTAGGAATGGATTTGCTAATATCAGTAAACCACTAAGCGAAAGTTTGGAGAAGTGCCCCTATTGGCTTACCCTGATCAGGATAAGGAGATCCAGATAGAGACCGATGCGTCAGACATCGCTACCGAAGCGGTGCTCTTGGTCTTTTGTGAAGATGGACTATGGAGGCCAAGCACCTTTATCTTACATTTATTCGATGCCGCAGAGCAGAACTACCCTATTTATGATAAAGAACTTTTAGCAGTTATCCACGCTCTCAAAGAGTGGTGGCACTATCTTGTTGGTAGACTGAAATTCAAGATTTGGACCAACCACAAAAACTTAGTTTAATTATGTTTTGGTATATAAACCGGGAACCACCAATTCTATCTCGTAGACCGGATCACGGAGATGCGGTATCTGATTTAAATGAAAACATTATAGTACTTCCCCCACATGTATTCATAAATGATGTTCACCTTTCTTCCTCTTTTCTCAATAACATACAAAAAGAAACAAAAAATACTAGTCTAAACGGATTACCGGATTACCGGACCATACAAGAATTCTGGAATCTTGAGGCAACACAGTGAAACTAAAGCTGCCCAAAAGAGTTAAATGTTCATCTACGGTCAATGTATCCCATGTGAAGTGATTCCTAGACACACTTCCTAGACAACTGGTGGTTAGACCAGACCTGGTCCTCGTCAATGAAGAAGGTGTTTTGAAATGGGAAGTTGAGTCGATCTTGGAATCACGAGTAAAAAGAAGCAAATTGGAGTACCTGGTAAAGTGGAAGGGATTTGATATTACCGACGCGACATGGCAAACTGCGGCCAATGTCAGTAACACCAAAACCGCCGTCGCTGACTTTCACTGGTTGAACCTATTTGCTCCAAGAAAAATTTGCGGTCTCTCCTTGACGGAGTTTCATGCATTATTTCGCTCAGAGAAAGCTGCATGTCTGGAATCCACACCTTAAAGAAGGGGTAGTATTGTAAATCACTGCCAATCAGCAAAACGAGCTTTGCGCTTTATAGAGACTATATAGTGCGGCTTGTTACACAGACCTGTACAGTCTGTATAGACAGGTGGCTGTGTCGGTCAATTAGTAATTGATTGTTGGAGTTCAATCGTCGTAGTCCATATTTAGTAGCTTACCTAACACATTCCTTATTTTCCATTTGTACGTAGCATACAACCTCAGTTGACAAAAAAAGTATACAAAGTGTAGGAGAAAGTGTACAAAGTGTACAAAGTGTACAAAAAGTGAAAAAAGTGTAGGAATAAGCTTACCAAGTGTACCACCTCTGCCTTATCACCGAACCAACTCCCACCATCGGGAATAGATGTGGTACCCCTGCTCACCCGATATACCGATTCATTTCAGACCAATAAACTCCTGGGAAAATGGTAGTGGCTATATAGTACTCCCATGTATCTAGGTGTAAGCCCATGTAAGCACTGGCACCCCTACTGTCAAATACAAACCTGAATTCGTTACACTGACCGTACACCATTTCGGTGACATGGACTAAATTAGTCCACTCTGAAACATACATCGGACCTCCAGCATCGGACCTCTGGCCACTATACATCTGTGTTCAACTGACATTAAACTACTACTCGCAGTGTTTAATACTTGCAGATGAATTGAATTATCTCACATGGTCTATACCTGCTGTGGAAGAACCACTTTGGCCTGACCAGCCATTACACTGGTCAACCTTCTCGCATAGACTTAGTCCTGCTGCAGTCAAACTTCCTGACCAGAAGTAAACCGGTCAACATCTCACGTGGATTTATTTCACCACGGTTGACTTTTTTGCCTCAACTGACCTACTCGAAGTGTAACAACTTAGAGATACTGTTAATCAGACATGGAAAGCAACTGGCAAATTATTCTGGTAGTTCCATCTAGCTACTGGACTCCCGTGCACCATTGCACTTTACACTGGAGCTTCCTGGCTACCAAATCCCACTTATTTCAGTCATTGGTTCACTTATACCACCATCTATTGGAACCTAACCAGACTCATTCAAAACAACAGGCTAGATGTGTACAGCAACACCTATCTTCTATATGCCTATGTGCAAAAGGTCTGACTTGCCTCTTTGGGCGTGCTCCTCATGAGGGGGGTAACACTATATAATAGTCCATATTTCGGACAGCCCGCTATCAGGCAAACTTGTCATGACCAACACCGCATGGTTTCTGAACGTAGTCCAGTCCGAGTCCAGTCTGACCTTAGTCTGACTTCAGGTCTAACAGGACTAGTAACAGGACTAATCCTTTTGTTGGTTACATGCCTATTGGCCTCTGTATACTATGATAAAATGCACAAACAGTCCTGGTGGACATAGTCCCATGATCTGCTTCAAGCTGTGTGGACATCCCCAGAACAACACTCCACTAAGTCCGGACTACCGGCATGGAACTCTTCACTTCAAAATCTTGAATGCGGAATGTGGCCTAATCAGCCAATACTTCCTTACACATTGTGTGATGCAGTCTAATTTCTCCACATGTTCTGGACATTATTGTCTATACCCTCACAGTAGTGTACAGTACCTGGCTATACCGGTACACCATCTGCCTCTATGGCACCCTTACCTACTACTTAGACCAATAAATGGAGGTCTTCAAATAAACCTTTACATACACTGTATACCATGAGTATGCCTTTACCAGCTTGGAATGTAGTTGCATGAGGCCCTCATACCTCGTTTGGCATACCAAAACTACCTGTGTGATATGGTATCACTGATACCAGAGTATGATAACTCCATCAGTGGCTCACTGATGCCTACTGGTGATACAGAGTTGTGCAGACTACCTAGTCACATAACAATTTACATGGCGCCAGCAATGTAGTCATCTGCTTGCCCTCCAAATCTACACTGGAATATTTGCTTTGTGCATACCGGTACTCCAATCTAACATACTTGACAGAGATATTTAGTCTAAACTACCGCTTGACTAGATGTGGTGTATATATATAATTGCATCTTCCTGACATCATTTGTGAAGAGGCCAGCTGCCACCTATCCTCGAGCTCCAATTCTTGGTTTATACCAGAAGACTCAGAAACCGGAATCCAGTTCCCCTTGTCCTTCCAACCGGTCACTCTACGATACCAGCACTCAAGTCACTGGCAGATCCACTGATCTCGCCAAATTCTCTAGAGTTGATGTGGTGTTTATCTCACTCCTCACCAGCTTTACTGCCTTGTGGACTTCATTTCTACAAAACCTGGCTCCAATTATCTCAAGATCTTGCTAAACCAACAAGTTGATGCAGTTTTACTCCTCTCCTTACGGACATCATTTGTCCTGTGGACTCTGTCTACACACTGGCTACTCCAGTCTAACTGAGAAGCCACCTGTCTACCTCTTCCTCTGGTTCATCATAAAAACTGGACTATGGTTAAGGACACCAGTGGATGTAAGATTCCCACCACTGAAAACTCCTAAAGGAAAACAATAAGTTCAATGCAGATTTTATTCGCTCTATGTTTTCAAACCTCCGGCAAGTCTATGACTTTGCCCATTTTTCTGGACTAATAATAGTCCTAAAAGAGCTTGATGTGGTTCTTATCGCTCCTCTTTATATTTGATTTTTATCACCAACGTCGTACAGACTAATAGTCTGAACCTTGAGTTTGGTGCGGGTATAGTTGCCCCTCAACACCTCGTTGTGCAGACATCAATTCTACAAAATTGTGCTGGCTACTAGCCAAAATGCACTCCATCCCTCTGGCACTTTGCCATGGATAACTTCTATCCCCACCGATTAAGTCTTGTCGATCATATCGATTACTCTATACTGGTGGATGTGGTCTTAGACCAACAATGAGTAATCTAACAGACAGAATCCCAGTCTTTATTACTCAGCATACCACAATCATGATTAAAATCTCCATGACATCCCCTTATGAAAATGTCAACCTTGAGGGCTCTTGGGAAGGGGAAGAAAGTGCACTCTTGTGTTACTCGCTGACTAGACCAAACCCTAAAGCTCCCTGCTGAAGAGCTAAATCTCGTGCACTCAGTCTGTATCTATGGACTATAAACTACACCATAGACTTTATGTCTATCTGATAATTGACTGATCCACCGGACCCACTATAGTCCACCATAGTACATAGTCCACCATAGTCTGACTTCAGGGCTAACAAGACCAACAGGACTAGTACTTCCACTAAGCCTGGACTACATTGTCATCATCTTTGGTCAAACTCCTGTCTATTTGCCTATGGGATGTATGCCATGTATATATGGCATTGGACAATGGCCAATATATCTCTCTGGAAAGTGAGAATTGAGACCATGTGGAAGTAACATACTTGCCCTCTCTGCCTTGATTTAATTGGCACCTCACTGGCAGACACTGTTGCCAACATGCCTATTCCTACAGCACACCGGAAGAGGAACTAATTCAGTTTCCTACATGGTTATACCACCAATCCCAAAATAATAAATCTGACTTCTGTCAACCCAAGTCCTTTGACTATCCCGCGCTTACCATGCACACTATGGAATGTCTATAAAGGCAACCAGCTCTTATTGCCATTAGTCCCCGATATATCAACCTGGACTATCACCAGTCCTGGACTAGCTATCCCCGACCAACATCACTGAGGAAATACTTTCAATGAGTACTCGTGAACATCTAAGATGACCCCTTTCCTGTGATGCCACATGGCCACATTCATAAAAAATCAGTCCTGGTGACAAACCAGGTCAGTTGTCAGTTGCCTGGTTTGACCAGTGTACAGCCACCCCCTATGTACTAACTATTTTTGGTAATTTTCCTTCATTTTTCCATATTTCTTGGAATTTATTTGGAGTTTTTTGGCTCATGTATGAAGATACCATGCTATTTGACTCAAGATTTTTGATATCTTGCCCGGTAAGTGGTCGATCCACGTGATCTATGGCTTGGATTATAAATATATATGTTTACTACATTTAGTTCAATCTACACATAGATTAACTGATCAAATCATGTATAAGTCGAAAACAGTCATATCTCAGTTGGATCTTATCCGATTGACATAATTAGTAGCTCAAATGGAAGGTATAACTCTATGCTAACTCCAATAAAGCCACCGTTAAGTACAAAAGTCACACGAGACCGGTTTTGAACTGGTTAAAACCAGTCTTGCAACTGGGCGCAACCATTCCAGACCAGTTGCCACTGGTCTTGGTCTTGGTTGCCATTATTTTGGAACCCCTTTCGACTGGTCTTGGTCCAGTTGCCTCAAATTTGGGCAAAAAACTGGACCAAACCAGACTTTTAAACACTACTTCTGGACAGTGTTTTCTATCCCAGAATTCATATTTACCACCATATACCGGTCTCACCAGCGCTCTGTGTTCACACCCACCAACTCAGTATACCTGTTAAGTTTCACTCAATACAAACTCTCGCGCAGACATTAGTCCTGCTGTAGTTGACAATATACTTGCACTGATTTATTTCTACTGCGGATGATTATCTCCTATGTACTCGTGCTGTTTGATATGGATGCTTGAGCAAGGTACTTTACTACATTTTCCACATGCATGTCACCACTCTAGGGGGTAACTATATAATCACCTTTGATCTATATTCATGTGTAAATTCAAGGCCTGATATCTGATCTTATCATTAGATTAGATTAAATCGTGATAAAAGAAGGTAAAATAATAGATTTTTGACAACCAATATACTGCAATATTGCATTACATAAAATCACTACTGTGAATGTTCAATTCAGCATTTGGATGTCTTATTCTTGTCCTATTTGTTATGTGCCATTATGTATATAGGTGTTCCATTTATGTTCTATGGGAGTCCCAGTTATGGGCTTCAATATAACTAACAGTCACACTATTAGCATGCAAATATAACAATTCATATTTAAATAAATATTATTATTATTATTTGTACTAGCAATTAACATCACGATTTTGGGTGTCCATACATATTATGTAACTGATTACATATCCTAAATTCATTTCATAAATTTCATTTTTTCTTCATCCATGTGACACTCATTTGTTGCTTTTATGGGAGTCACACCTTGCCACTCATGAATTTCAATTTATATAATGGCTCCATTTGGCCTAAAATTCATATTTCCAAAAGATACCCAAGGCCCATGAGGAGCCACATATAAAAAAAAATTAAGCTAAATTATAGCTTGTCCAAATGGATTTCCTGAAGTGTTGAAATTTCTTCACAACTGAAATGTTTGGAAACTTATGGATCTACCTCCAGGTAGCAAACCCATCACAGGGAGATGAATATAGATAAAGAGAAATGGTCATAAAAAGGCTCGATTTGTTGCTGAAGGCTTTATTCAATAGATTTTGAAGAAACCTTTTCCCATTACTCATTTTAAGACAGTCTAACTTCGACTTGCACTGGCAGCATTAGAGGATTGGAACATTAAAGCTCTCAATGTCAAAACAGCACTTCTTTTTACACAAATCTCTAGTTCAAATGGGATTTCAATCCACTGTCTCTGATCCAGGTGTTTACATAAAATATATTGCGAAAGGCAAGATAGTGTTTGTTGCCTATGTAGATGACACACTATTCATGGGAAGTGACACTAAACTAATCCTCGAGCACATTAAAGTGTTCAATACACAATGGGAATCTCATGTATTAGGAGATGCTAAAGCAAATATCTACTTGTTCTAAACAAACTCTTAGTAAGACTAGACCAAATTAGTATTTAAATGATTTCAGCTAGAGAATGCAAAACCCGCTAGACAAGCTCAAAGTTTTTCCAGTTATATACCAAGTCCTAATAAAGATAGGGAAGATAGTAAGGAAAGGTCTCAATACCAATCCTTAATAGGATCATTACTATACATTATGCTTGGCACTAGACTAGATCTTGCATATTCCATAATCAAGATGTCACAATTCTCAGCTAATTCATTTGAAGACCACATTAACCAAGCTCTATATTAGTGTACCTTTCATATACCAAAAATATATCCATTCTGTTTAATGGTTTAGCTAAACAAAACAGCTTCTCAGCCTATTGTGACACTGACTAGGCAGGTGATACAGAAACTAGATGATCTACCTCTGAATACTGTATATTCCTTGCAGACACTATCATCTCCTGGTCTTCATATAGATAAAAGGTAGTTGCTCTATCTTCTACTGAAGCAAAATACATTGCCATGACAGAAACTACTAAGCAACTTGCTTGGATTCAACTTGCTTGGATACAACATCTCTTCACTGAGATAGGTCATGAGACAACCACTTAATTGTGACAATCAAGGTGCTATGTTTCTAGCTTCTGATCCTGATCAAGCAGGAAGATCTAAACATATTTCAATCTAATACCATTACATTTGAGATGCAGTTCAAGAATAGAATGAACTTGAACTGTATTATGATATAATGTTTCAACTACCAATGCTGTGGGAAGTTAAATGTTGAATGAACAAGGCATGTAATATTGTTGACACAACCAACCAAACAAACAAAGTGCCTTCTCTCACTTGAGTCATCCAGAAGATATCAGAACTGATGTGTTTTTCTGCCCAGTGTCTCTGAGTATGTTCTGGATAGCATCCTTTCTTTCATCAAATCATATTTGGTCTTTTGAAGCATGCTGATGCTCAAGTCATGTAACACACGGAGTTGCCCACAATGGCAGGTAGTCTTCTCTCCTGTTTCCAGCTGGAAATGGGCTTTTTGACTGACTCAAATTATAGCTTTGGCAACTGGGACAATCCTGTAGATTTCACACAATGTCCAACCCAGGTTTGGTTCTCTCAAAGAGGGAGTGAGAATATGGACAATGATCAGTCAGATGAGCTCCAACTGCCACCTCCATGTTAGGATCATCACCAATGCTCACTAGACAAAGACAAAGACGAGATTCCAGTGCATGAGTGGAAACACCATAAAAAGGTCGCAGAGAAGACATGCATAGACCCATGTGGTGCTTCCTGCTCAGTTGCTCGACAAGTTCTCACAGGTTCATTTTATTTCTTCATCACAGTCTGTTGCTAGATGCTGATGTGAAACAGCTACCTACTTCCTACAAGCCACATTCATGGTCTTACAGCAGAAGACCAAGACTGAGAAGGACCAAGCTCAAAAGATAAGTGTGTCAGAGGAATTCAAGGAAATGCTCAGTGAGTGTCTTAGATGTTGCTTGCTTTCGCCAAACCTGACTGGTTACATTGTCAGGGCTGCCTCGCACATGTTTGTAAGTCTATATTTATACAAATACTATAAAGTTGTGTACAATTGACATTGCTTGGCACATGCCAAAAAAATGTAGAGATGTTCAAGATACCTGAAAAGTGTCTTGAAGACCCTGGGATGTTAGAGGAGATCTTTTAGGTTGGCAAAGGAATTAATTTCTGACCTCACAATGTTCAAACATCAAACAGAAGGTGTGTTCTAACACAGTCACATATCATATTCTATAAGAATTGACCCTGTGTAAAGCTTGCACACAGCATCAAGGTACAAAGCCACATATTGGCTCTTTCCAGGACATCATTGTGGTTTTCTAAATAATGATGAGTGTGAAAAAATCATGTTTGTTGCTATGTGTAGTAAGTAGCACAGCTTGTGTAATTATGTCCATCTCAATGACAAACTGCAGCATCAGCAATGACCTCAAGAAAACCATTCTCCAGATGGTTGATGATAGAATGTCTACCAAACATATCATCCAGCTCCGAGACCCATGTCTCAGCAGCTACTATCAACATGCACAAAACATTACTTGCAATTGGACGTGGCCACCCTCAAAAGTGTAGCCAAAAGTGTAATCAAATTTATAAGATTCCAAACTTGCCCTTTTGATTATGTATGATGTAGGCATGTCAGTAATGTATATGTGGATATATTCAACAGTTTACTATTTGCTCTAGACCCCTCCCTATCATTCTACAACATATTTTCGATTTTTTCATTTTTGTATATATGTAGTGTTGCAATACATATTTGGTCAGGGCACATATGGTTGTCCCTTCTTATAAACTTGAACTTGACAATACATATCCACAACAATCCCATGAAAAGTATACCCCCTTCTGCATGGGCCTTTCACTTCATCCAGTTCCATACCCATGATGGATGGGTGATTCATAAAAATACCTTCTTCCCTCAGGGTTGAGAAGGACCCAGTGGAATGATCCTGTGACTGGTTTGCCACAGTGAGCATCCAGCCACTCAAATAGCTTTGGGAGGAGGCGATGAAGCCACAAGTCAATGGCATCCATGATTCCCAAGGTGTTGAACTCAATGCTCACTGAATCAACACCAGTTAGGTACCATCATAACTGAATCAACTTTGACATTTCTACCCTTGTTCAATGACTGTGTGCCAGTGACACTGGTGAGCAGTATGAGAATTTCATCCATAGGGCTTATCCATATCATAACAACTTATGAATTGAAATCAGCTTGATTTACTCCAGTTTGATCTCCATCTTCACTTGAAGATCTCTCTATGTGCCTGTTTTAAGGTAGTAATGTTATCAGGTACATGGTTAGTGCACAGGTGTTTGGTAGGGAGTGTGATTCTGGGACATTATCTCCATAGCTTTTTGTTGCCTTCAACACCTTTATGTCCTGGGATCCACTATACTGTGATTTGATCTGTGGTGAGGTCGTGTTTGTGTTTTACAGTGCAAATTAATCTGTGGAGATAATGAAGAATGTAGTGGCCCAGTTCGTTGTGGGCGCTCACCCGATTTAATTGTTGCCTGATTATTGACCAGGATGGTTACTTCTTTATCAATACTGGGTAGCAAAAGCAGAAGTTTTGCTGCCAGTGTGATGCCTATGGCCTCAGCTTCATAGATTGTGTATTCTTCCAGCTTGCCCAGGTGGAATCTAAGTGTTTGCAGGGCAACATTTGAAGGTAGTCTACATATGCCATCACCGCTCCTACACTTGTGTCAGTTCTGGAGCCGTCACAGAGTGTCTGTGGAGACAGCACAGAGCAATATGGCATCCATCACTGCGTACACCTTTTTGTGCACTTTTCTAGATGCATGACACATTTGAATGTTGGAGCAGATACTCACCACTCCATGTATTGTATTTAGTGACATATATATATATATATATATATTATTTCAATATTTTGAAATGATCTGGAGCCAATTAGAATGAACTAGAGATGAACTAGAAGAAGCTAGAGCCATCTAGAACTAGGAGACACTAGAGTACTCTAGAGAAAGTCTGGGGCTGTCTGGAAAAAGTCTGGGACAGGCTGTGATAGCTCTGGACAGCTGTCTCTAAAATCCTAGTTCAATATTTGCTTGCTTTTGGGCTTCAGCAAGCACCTCAAGATCTTCATCAGTGATTTGGGAAACAGTGTGGTAGGTGTCTTCTGATATTTCCCAGTCATTATTTCCTCACTCAGTGGTTTCTTTTCAAGAGTCAGTTTTCATGATGTCTTAGTCAGAACTGAAGAAACTCAACTGATTATTACTATTCTCTGGAGGATCCTAAAAAGTTCAAGGATGAATCCTTCTTCTTGGTTGGACAAGTGGTAGAAGAGGAATGCAAGTATGGAGAAGCAGTAGGTAATGCAGCTTCCAATAATCAATACAAGTGGAAAACTATAAGAAAGGATCTAGTTAAAAGTCACTTTACCTTTCTGTAAAAGGAACCGTTGACAAATTGTTACCTGACTCCATTCACTAGTATTTTCGGCAAATGACCGGCCAGCCAACATGCCAATGTTTTGCAATTTACCAACCAGCCAACAAACCACAGATCAGCCAATATAACTCAGTTCAATGATATAAATCAGCATATTTGGCATCTTTGGTATCTTGCCAATTAGTCAACCGCTATACTTGTTCTCTTACATTTCTGCACTCATTGGCCAATTAGCGTCCGGTCTGGTTGCGGTCTTTTTTGAAATCACTGGTCTAGTCCAATCGACCGCTTACAGTCTGGAGCACAGTCTGGCATCACCGACACCCAGGACTAGACTCTAGTCTGTGTTACTTTTGGTGATTTCGCACTCTTTTCATCTTTTTATCTCATTGTAGACTTTGTAGCGCTCTGCGCTACTTCTAACCATCACCATTGGATTCCCCATGGTTGATAACCCTATCAACATTTTCTCCTCGAGGTTCTAGACCTTTGTGGTCGCTCTACACACCTCTACCTTTTTTTCTTCAAGTTGTGATGATTATTCCCACAGTTGTGGCTGAATGTGGCTGCTAGTTGTTTGCCAGTACTTACAGCCACTAGACTTAAGCCTCGGAGTTCTCTGTTCTGTTTCCCTTGGTTACTCACAGTGGACTCCAGGTCAGTTGCTCATTGTTGTTCGCTCAATATCATTCTTGGTTACTCACAGTGGACTCCAGTGTGACCTACAAGTCCCCTTTAGTGGTTATCCCATCCCAACAACGCTTTCTGCGCTTATCAGTCTGGACACACCAACACTCAGACTAAGGTCAGGTGACCTACACCTCAGCCCTCCTCCTCAATGTCACTACATCGCCATGTCATCGTCAGCCCTCAAGTGGTTAGTCTAATTGTCTGCTGGACCTCGGTTTACATCAATGGTTAACTTTAATGACTTTTCATCTCATAAGTTGAAGTTGAAGTTGAACTGTGAAGGTTGGAGTTGGAGTTGGAGTTAGACGGTTGGAGTCGGTGTTGGACAGTGACAGTGACAGTGCCTGGAGTCTGGGATGAGTTCATAATGTGCTGATGGTATTTGTCACTGTATCTATCCTACAATTTTCACATATTTGGCAGATTATCCTGAGAAGTATGTTATCAGTTCGACTCAACTCATATACGGATGTTAGACGAAGTTTGCAAGCAACTTGGTCACACTGTACAGAAATGTAGACAAAAACACTCAGTTGCTCCAGCATACCAGATGTTTCAACCTTCCAAGAATTCTGAATATATGGCTTCACGGTTGGGTTTTGTACTGATGTCTTAACACAGGGTGAACTCTGCCACCACCATATATACCTTATATACATATACTCTGACCAACAAGAACAATATTGTCAGGCAAATAGCAAAGCAGGAAGCCAGATGGCGGCATTTTCATCATCTCAAATTAGTTCATCAGAACTTGTGGAACACCAAAAGTACATGCACGATTCCTTCTCGTCGCTCTGGACTGTCTTTATTGATTCTGAATGGCTAGTCAATTGTGTAACCTCATTGAAGAACTCCTTCCCAGTTTCGAACAAAAAGTTAAATAACTCAAGGTGAAAGCACTATCTAGTTAGACCCTCCTCACTCTGAGGAGTAAACCACCAGATTAGCCTCCACTCACAGTTCTCCTCAGACCAGGGTTGAGAGTCAATCACACTGATACTGCACCTGCACCTCTATGCAGGACACTAAATCCTGTAGGATTTGTACTGGGGACATCAACATCGTCTTCGTGGCGCCATCGCTGCTCATGCCGTGACGCGTTATCGGTGACGCGATGATTGGGATGACTGTGGTGATGTTGCACTCTTGTCATCTTTTTGTCATCTTTTTACCTCATTGTTAGACTTTCTAGTGCTTTGCAGTACTTCTAACCATCACCATGGGATTCAGACATGTATCTATCATAGGACCATGTAGCTGATTTATACAAGTAGTATGTCTCAACATCGACGATCACAGCATGGATCAATCTAATACATTATCCAGCAATGAGGAACTGTTGGCTTTTTTTCCCTCCTATTCTCGCTGCCATTCCTCATGCTTGTGGTCGATTTGATGCACAATTTTGACTTTGAACATGTTTTAAATGTATGGTTCGGATTGGGGTAATGCTTCAAATGCACCTGCATATTATAGTGATGAACTGGCTTCAACCTGCTTGAGGGCAGAAACTTGGACCAAGTGTGTATCATATGTATATCTACGTATTGATGAGCTTAATTCCAGAGACTTGTTTGATTTCATACTCGGCTTTGCAGGGTCTTCTATGCTGCCGATGCAGGTCAAGCATGTATTCTGTGAGGTGGCTGAGTGTAGAGACATAGACAAAACTGCCGGAATTTGGGACACCATCTCATTCCTTGAGGTCAACACCTTAGGGTGTCGAATTGGATCTGTGTGTGGAAATCGGCGTGGGCTTCCAGCTGGACTCCACCACACTCTCCAGAGTTTACTGCTACCATTATCCGCCGTGTATCGCCCATGTCTCTGGATATCTGACATTGATGAAACACTAACTCTGATGACGACAATGACTGACCACAACAAACTTGAGCTTAGTCCCATCATCATCACTCCCAGTTGACGCACACTTTCACACAATTTCTTGACTGCATCACATTACTGCATTAATTGATCTATCTAATGTTCTGATGCCCGTTCGTCGCGCAAGCATAATCTTTCCTATCAGTTTGCTTCCTTCCAAGACTGGCAGATTGCATTGTGGTTATTACCCGAGTGTTTTGAGTCTGGCTGCAATTGATTCGCTGGATTTGGTCAGTCATGTATCATACCTCTAAGAGCTCCACTTTGTACCACAAAGGGTGTGAGGTAATATCAGCGATCATGTATCACTGAAGGTCATGCTGAGCTCTTCTAGTAACTTGCTTCAGCGTCTTTATGCCCAAAGGTATCCCAGATAGAGGATCAAAATTTAATCTCCTAGTCTTAGACATATACCTTGACAAGACACTGAGTAGTGGTGAGTCAATGAAAGGAATCAATACCAGATAACAGCAGATATCTGACTCAAACCACGGAAGCCGTCAGTACAGACCACCACTGTGGGGCTGTTTGCTGTAGCATGATGTCAAAATATTCTGTGAACCTGCTTCGCAAGATTGCAGTAAGTAAACAAATATAAAATGGAGAAAAATAGCACACGGTATGATCAATGGTAGACAGAGAATCTAAGTCCAAGTTTCCAGAATCATCATACACTGCTGGGTAACAAGGCCATGGTGGATAAGGTTGATTGCCATCATGATTCTGGTTCGGAGACGAGGTGCTCATTAATAATGGGTATAAGGAGTTCAGGCATATTATCATTTAAGGAATATCTGATTAGAAGTAGCGCAGAGCGCTACAAAGTCTACAATGAAGTAAAAAGGGTGAAAAGAGTGAAAAATCACCAAAAGTAACAGAAAATTCTTAAAGTTGTCTGGTAGCTAGCAGAATACTAGATCAGACCTGTGTAGGGAAAAAACAAGGCTACTCCCTGGAAATACGCAACGTGAGAACATTGTAAGGTTGTTCGTTGGCTGAGATCTTCGGTATTTTGACTTGTTGCTGAACAACTTCGCATCGCCAAAGATTGTTAGATGGGTTGCATCGGACCAAAACATGAGACCAGCAATGACACGAGGCAGGTCGCATCCTGGCAAGTCCAGTCCCATTCTGTATCTGTGCCTTTCACAGTGCATGGCAGGTCGACTTACAAGAGCAATCAGATATGAGTGTCCCATCTCCCCAACTCAGGGATCATGGGTGAAAAAGTAACCCGGACATCATATCGGACATGCTTGATCTAGTGCCGCACTATACATTTGGCGTCCCCATCACTGTCTGGGTTGGGGAATGCCCAAACGCACCTTCGGTCAACTTGCCAAGGCTACATTCCATTCTGATCTCCAGGTCAAGCCACACACACACACACATGTGCGAGAATGATGGAAGGTGTGTTAAAAACAACAATGAAGTAGAATGTGAAAGTTGATCAAACCAGCTAACTTGATAATAATCAAAGAATGATGTTGAAAAACTTGTGGCCACCTTCATGCAGTTTCAATGTTTCCTGAGCCATCTGAGTTCCACAGAAAACGATGATATAGCCAGGTGGCAGTTGTAGACCTGGAGACCCTGCAACCGGTTCCAGTTCCGGCATGCAGCACCATTTGCGGCACGGACCGAGGACGACTGCTGGGACCTAAGCAACTTGGTGAGAATCAAAGCAGAAATTTCACCGAAATTCTGGATTGTTTGTAAAATATTGCCTGTCCCTTGATTTTTCCATGAACACTCTGGACTATTCTTACATCCATGACTGTATTTTCAGCTTGTGGAACGACACATGGGGTCATAGCTAAATTGGCGGCTTCTTCAAGTTATTATTAAACTTGACCTTGACACATTGTGTACTTATGCACTGATCTGGTCGAAATACGGCATGAATTCCTCAATCAACTCTGGGGGGTCGGATCCTCCTTACTCAAACCAACCACGCCACGGTCATTTGGACCGATGGTTTTCACCTCCCAATTATAGAAAATATTTCCTCCATTTTGTCAGTGAATGGGTGGCCAGAGTGAGATTGAATCACTAAGACGGTGAAGTCAGGTGCCCGAAATTCCCTCGACAGAAATACCTGGCTGTTTTACAAAATCAACCGCTGAACGTAAGGAGCAGATGATACGTGCTCACTGATGATTCCACCACATAAGTAGCTGTTCCACCTCCTCCCTCTCATTGGAATCCTTGAGTAAATCCATGTTACTGCTCTGAGTCCGTTTTAACTTCCGTGAGAATACCTGAGCAGACTTCTGACAGTGCAAAGCGAGCCTGCACAATGCAAATTACCTATATATTAGCAGGCTAAGTAAATATAACTTCACCTGTGTTGCAACATATGCAATTGATGCTTTTGTGACAGCTGTTCTTGGTCGACAGAACTTGGCGATGTAAAAATGTGTTTGATAGCCTATAAAATCAGTCCCACTGAGCGAGAACAAACCACAAAGGCTCACGGAAACCCACTCTGAGTAATCCATTCCATGGGTCCTTGTTATAGGATTAGCGGTGTATAGAAACACTGGCCATTCCCCAGCAATCTGAATGATTCTGCCCGTTCATTAGCTTGTTCTTAGTTCTAATGTTTTGTCATAAGTAGATAACATTGATTGATTCCCTCTCAGAGTTCCCATAATATCTGTACGACTCCAGAAAAGTAAGTCTACAAAGTCTGCATTAGGTTGCAAGGTAGAATGCGGACTGGAATGCAAGGATGGGAGGTACATGTAATTCATTCAATGGTTCTGATGGACATTGCATATCGAACAATTTGTGTAGACGAAGAACATCTGACGAGCCATTCATGAGAGTGTGTATCGAGTCAAATCAAGCTGTATGACGATGTCTACATTTCCAGTAAACCTGACGAGACAGGCAACCCAATGAAGGGTGTGGCGGTGGATTCCATTGATTGGACCCCAGTCAATTTGCAAAGGGAAAAACCTTCATTCCAGGCTGCTGTAAGAGGCTGAAAGGCTAAAACCTCAAATTGGCTTGGCTGTGGGAAGCTCAGACTCCTCCTTTCATCTAGGGAACCTCTGTCTACCTCCAAAATCTGTCTACCTTCAAAAGTCTAACTTCAAAAGTCCACCAAGACAGAGGAAAGCCCCCTGAACCCATCTGTCAATGCAGTGAGCTTCCTAGTGTCACACCTGCAACCCCATAGAATAGGGGGGTCACACTGATGGCGAACTTGTTTATCACTCTGAGAATGAAACAGTGGGAGGATGAGTGTGTCGCTGGCACGCAGTATATATATCTAGTCTGATTCATCACTACGATTATCCCAATCCCGTACATGTCGTACATCCCCAAAGTGTTTGGATCGTCTTCCAACTCGTCAACTGATTCAACATCATCAGTATCCCCACCATCATTTGCAGACTCTTCCTCCCATTCAAGAGCATCTAGTTCAACCAGAGAGAGACCAGCACCAGTACAATCAGAGAATTTGTTAGTGTGTCGCTTGTCACTGACTCAGCTGGATGCCTTTCCTGTATCAGGCAACTGCCATTCAAGTGCGTTCAGACACAGAAAAATCATTGTCTAAGTCGGCAAACCCATCAAGAAGGGAATGCGAGACACCGTGACTGTCCCCGAATATATCGAGTTCTGAATCGATATGTTCGAGATAATCACACCCGCCTAGGGAGATGTAGGGAGTTCTAGTAGTCATTGAGTGCAGTACCTTAGTAACATGTCTAATCGCCGACTCGGGCGTTGAAGTCCTTGAGCCCCGGACTGATATACTGAACATTTGCATGATAGATGCCAACAACGCGAGCATAGCAGAAGCGATGCTGTGCTAATTCTTACGATGATCGCTATTAGGATTGATGGTGTCTTGACCATGACAAACATCATACGTAGTATAGTTGAAACAGAGCACATTATGTTGGTAAATTTGTTTGATTAATGGTGGCCTCTGATTTGCTGTAGCTGTGGTCTACTAGAGGCCCATTGCCATATGATCGGCATTTGACTCGGAAGTGCTGATGCGGGAAAGTAGGTGTTGTTTCAGCTTCAGGACGAAATCCTTCTCACTTTGTTCAATTATGAACAAGATAAAATTGGGCATACCTTTAGTGATTGTCTGAGTTCCTGTTTATAAAGGTACCGCCATCAGTTGGTCTGTGTTGCAACTTCCCGATATTATACTGCAGACTCTGTCTGAATGGCAGCGGTATTGGTCTCTCGAACTCGGTGTATTCTTGCTTGGCATCACTTAATCTGAGTTATTTGATGAACAAAATTTTGTCAGCTACTAGTGCGTGTGTACCGCCCTTTGCTCCCATTCTCCCTTGAGAAAACATCAGAAATCAATTGGATATATGGTTGGATATATGGGAAGAAGGGTCACTAACCGGCTGAGTGGAAAATCAGTTGTTCTGAACATCCAGATTGAGGCCATGTAGTCACCGAGGGCGTGGAACTTGTAGGTGCGAAGATTAAAGGACTTTGGTTTGGATGATGTCATGGGAATGGAATTTGCAGGGACATGTTTGGGACAAGTGCGAGCCTCACGCCGTTGGTGCTGTTTAGACTCATGCTTCAGTTCTTTAGTGTGAAACACGGGAGATGTGTCAGCTTCAAAAGTTTGTATTGCATTCCCTAGAGATTGCGTGGCATTATCCATCAGGTGAAGAGTGTCGTCAGTATGCATGCGAAGCTGCGCAAGCCCATGCCAGCAACAAAGGAGGCATTCTCCTTATCTCTGACATATTCTTCGAATAGTATCCTTCCCAAACGAAGGAATCTGGCGATATCTTCAAATTGCAAAGAAGTCAATTGCATGCCCAGGAGGAGTATCAAATCTGAATTACTTTCCTTTGGTCGAGCTCCCGTAGCTTGTTCCCTTTCAAGCTATCCAGCATGCGTAAGAGATGCGTGAAGATGGCTGTCCACATCCCAACCTCAAATTCATGCATCATATCAATGACAAGCATGAGGAAAAGATTGAAATCAAAACAGTGGTCGCTCGGAAAAGGTGTTCTACCATCACTCAGTGGATGCATCTTGAAGGTCCAATTCAATCTACACATACCCAAGTGGGAATCAGTGATTTGTCCTTCAGCATAGCTTCAACTTGCATCGAGTTCACAGTGTAGTTGCACTCATAGTTATTTATCATAAGTCTGCGTGCATCTAAGTGACGCGAACTAGTAGTTCCCACTCAGCTATATCTTGTCGGGTTCCCATGTTGGGTACGTGCGTCATTGGAAGTGTGCACTGGGGACATGGACATGTTCCGAGAATTGTATGAGAACAGGGGAGTGGAAAGGTCGGAGGAAGTAGCAGGAGGGTGAAGGGGAGCAGCTGCTCGCGCTACCTCAATGTTACAGCTGGCCCGGGTAGGGTCGGTTGTAGACTTGAATGCGAAGGCTAAGACGAAGGATAGGCCGAGCAGACTTAACGTCTGGCGAAGCCGAAAGACTCAGGGGTTCTTTCGAGGAGGAACTCACGAAGAGTCTCGTCACTCGAAGACTAAGGCTAAGGTCACACCCGAGATGG
>JBBPPJ010000005.1:0-49096 GCA_038091875.1 Leccinum insolens
GCGAAGGGCAGGCATTACGTTCAAACTCAGACGGCAACTTCCGACACCTGTGTGATTCTAGACCTTGGTAATAGCCTAGTAATAATCCCACAATAGCCTACTTGAATTCCGCTATTATCATGTTTCTAAGTGCAGTCCGTCCATACCTGGAGGGGTAGGGGACTTATCGGACTTTGAATTGGACTTATGGGTGACTTAACTTGTAAATGCTTTCCCACGCTTCACAGTGGGCTGCACAATTTTTTTTTTTCTTTCGCGTGTAGTGTGAATTAATTAATTAATATTTCCCCTACCCCTCTGGCAGGTATGGTTGGAGTGCCGATGGACGCACTGTAGAGCCCAGTAGGTCTCTGTGTTCATAAAGCCCCCTTTTCACATATTCCAGAGCCTCCCCCTATTGTTTCTTTCAAATACCGGTCCATCCTTCCTCAGTCCGGTCCCTTCTTTCATAGTACTACTGCTAGTCCTGTAGTACCAGACTACCACTATACCGGCCAGTGACCTCCGGTCTTTCCTTGCCTTCTTTCCACTTTTGTTATGTTATGTTTATGATTTCATATATCTACTTCCATTGTAGCTAGACAGTCTCAGGATATGCCCAGGACTATAAAAAGACATTGTACTTGGTTTTGAAATACAGTTTACACTCCCACGAGTTATCCTGATTCCTCCTACATTCTGACTGTTCCTCCTCACCTCATAGCTCACTACGGAGCTCATCCTCACTGTCCTTGTCATTGCTGACACAACCAGACTACTGTCAGTCACACCAGACTACCATTGGACCCCTGTTCAATGCTGTTCCCTTTGTCGACGAACCTTCCCGGACTCCCTGAACCTCTTTAGGGACAAGCCTTTCGCCACTGGGCATAAACCAGGTGATTAATCTATTGACAACAGCCCAAGGACATCTCACATGTAAGTAGCAAAATACCAGAGTGAGATTTGGTTAATTCCATTGCTGATCATTGTTCCTTGTCATCAAAGAAAAAGAACAATCATTGTGGCAGGGGGTGATTAGTGGTGTAAGTTTTAAAACTGGTTTGACCATTTCATGCATTGCTCACATAGTATTCAGGCAATAAGGCTATTGAGCGGACACACACCCAATTAGAAAAACAGTCACAGTGTGCCCTCATTGCCAGGCACTGGCATGAAGAGTGGAAAGAGACACACACTCTCATCGTCAGCAGCAAGGGGGACACTTGTGACAAGACTGTCCAGGTCATTTGCTCCGACCGCTGGGCCGCCAGTGGCCACCTTGTTTCACTCAATTTTGGCGTAAACAATCCTGCATCCTGAGAGATTCTCACCCAAACACTGTCATGTGTGGCCTCACTCTAGTCAATTGGACTATGTAGGAGTGGAAATCTGTCAGTTCTCAAACCTGAAATACATCACAGTTGCCAGTTTGTAGGATCCAAGATGGCAGACAAAGGCTCCTTTCTATTTGTCTCCTTGTTTGATTCTCACATTGTTATAGCCTCAACAAAGAATCATCTTGGTGAAGATCTTGCTTTCTTTCAACTTATTGACAATCTGGAAAATGAGCGGAAGAAAGTAGTTTGAAAAGAGGGAGGGGCACAGAAAGCACTCTCCTTGTTACTCACTGCATCTTCCAAAAGGAAATATAAGCCCACAAGTAAAAGCATACAAACAATTGAAATAGTTTCAACATTTTTTGAGTTATGTGGCCTACTAGGAAATTTTTAGTGGCATCACAGGAGACAGCAAAACACCTCCCTTGCACTAGTAGGAGCCCTACTGCTCAGTAGCCGCTGCAGCTCCAAGAATTGGCACAAATCAGAGTGGCCACTGTGGTGGGGCAAGGGTTGTTGGGAATGATTTTAAGATGGAGGTATTTGCCCAAATATGCCAACTCACCTACTGGTGCTACTCAGCCCCCTAGAATTGCCAGCTAATTCTCCACACGTTGTTGATCCTGGTGATGTCATTAAAGAGCCCTTGAAGTTGAATCTGGAAATGAATGTATGGTACTAGCAGAGAGGACAGGCAATTCAGGCAATTGCCACATACTGTAGTTGAAGAGCCTGAGCCCCAAACCCACAATGGTGACAGCAAAAAGAATAAACTATGACATACTGTTGTTGAAGAGCCATTGTTGAACTTCAAGTCCATGACTTAGAATCAGAAATAGTGAAGGGATAAGGCAAGCTCTGCAACCACCCCACATTATTGGTGATAAGCCCCAAACCCACAATGGCAAAGAGGACAAGGCAATCCCTGCAACCACCACACACCATTATTGAAGAGCCTTTGAACCTGCAACAGCACAGGGGACAGGGCAAGCCTGAGGATCCAAATTCAATTGATCACAGCCATATATGGAAGCATGTGAATGAACAGGCCTGATTGAGAGATAGGTAATGATTAGACAGACCTGATATTTAAAATATGCTATGAATGCAAGGGCCTGACTATATGATGGGTCATGATTGGACAGGCCTGTTATATATGGGCTATGAATGGAAGAGCCTGACTATGAAACAGGTGATGATTGGACAGGCTTGTTTGAAGAATGTCTGATGAATGGAAGGGCCTGATTATGAAAAGGGTGATGATTGGACAGGCCTGTTTTGAGAATGTCCAATGAATGAAAGGGCCTGACTTTGGAATAGATGATGATTGGGTAATAATTGGACAAGCCTATTTTGAGAATGTCTGATGAATGGAAGAGCCTGACCATGAAAAAGGTGATGATTAAATGGGCCTGTTTTTCAATATTTGTAGTTGTCATCAGGGCAATGTTTGCATCTTGTGCATCCATGCATCAGATATATACCATACTATCTAGTGTTAGGCCGATAGCATCAGCATTTACCGAGTTTTCCCAGAAGTCAAGAACTGCCACTATAATCGGTAACGCCAGTCACTAACACAAATAGGTCACCAGCTTGAATCTATTGATTTGTAATATCACCATCTTCTCACTGCTGCACCCACTTCCCCAATTCTCCTCTGTCCCACCTTGTTGTTTCACAATGTGGTTGGCTTGGTGTCCCCTCAAACTTCTGGCGCTGTTTTCACAGTGTCTCCTGATGTTCAAAATCTGCAACCGCTGCTCCCAAACATCATCACAAAACCCCCTTCATCTCCTTGTTGCCACATCTGAGTTGCTTCACGTTGCCATCAGCTTGACCGCCTCTTTGTGTCATAGCTACTAGCCATGTGCACCATGTTCCAAGGTAACATTTCCTTGGCTGCTTGGTTTCTCTGTGTACTCATCTAGTATGTTTTAGTCACTCCGCCTTCGACCAGACCCACTATGACAGCCCTCCAAATTACATTGTGCTCCCAAAAGATGGCTCCATCTTCACGTCCCCCATTGAGCTCTATAACCCACCCCTTGTAGAGCCTGACATTGATTGCCAGTTCTGTGTCAACTTCATCAACCTATCTGAGGCCTTTGAGTTTCACTGGAACCTCTGTAAATCTTAAATTTCCTGACACCCCCAATCCATTCACCCCCTTCTTCGACACTTAGCGCATACGGTCTACAAGGTTGTGCAGGGCCCTAGTAACAGGCACTACCAGCTGGAGCCAGAGCTTTTGAAGTCCTGGATCAGCCTCAAGGATACCCTCACCACAGCCATCTCAATCCTATCTTCTGGTCTCTGTGTCCCTCAAGTTGTGATGGAGTTTTTTCCAGGCTACTCCTCTGACTACCACTACAAGTGTTCCTACATCACTCATCATAGGGCAGTCAAGGCCATCAAGCTTTCCCGTGATGTGTTCATTGTACTCCTCAGCCTCTTCTCTATGTTTTTCTCCCTCTGCACTGAGAGGCACTTTCGGTACACTGTTCGGCCCATTCAGTGCAGACCTTGCCCCCAGCATTGAGAATTTGCTTAAACAGCCTGGGGTTTTATCAGATACCACTGTGCAGGACTTAGTCGACATGCATGCTGTATTGGGTTGAACTTGAATTGGCTTACAATGTATTTAATCACGCAGAGTACATGTGGTTCCAGCAGTATTGACTCTCACTTATGTACTCAGGCGTTCGGTTCTGGGTTTATTGGAGAAAATCAAATGAAAAGCTTGTCCCCTATTTGAAGTGCATGGTGACCAAGCCATCGCCCTTTTTTTGCCATATCCCTGACCACAACCTCCTTGGCTAGTAGCTACTGTGTACATTACATCAGGAAACATGGGTGGCATAGCATCACTTCCAACCAGGTTTGTTGAATGCTTATAGAGTGACACAGTCAGCCAACAGAGCCTCCTGACGTTCAAGTCAAATCCCTGCAGCCTGTTTTCCCTGACATTCAACTTGAAGCCCCTGAGCCCATCCCAACCATGCAAAAACCGACAGAGTCACTGCTGGAGTTTATCGAACATTGTGGGAGACAGGCAGAGGAGACAAAGAAAAAGATAGATGATTCCAGTTGCAGCACTTTGAGAGCTATGCATGGAAGACTGCTCATAGGGGGTAGACTAAAAAGTCTAAGGTCTACCACTGGCCTACAGTCGGTGGTGTTAGGAGGAGAATACTGGCCCAGGGCTGTGACATCAAATGGTGCTGGGAGAACATGCAGGATTCTGAGGACAGAACCCCTGGACAACACAAGTTCAACGATGTCTTTAATGAATGGGACATTTGCACAGACTTTGACCCTCTAGAAAGCCCACCTGAGCTTGAAGAAAAGGTTGACACTCCCCCCCAAGCTCTAAGCCCCTACCACATTCCTTGGACCTGATTTCTACTTGCCTCCTTGTCAAGAGTCTTCCTTGCGATCATGACAAGCAAGCCTTTGTGTTCTCGCATAATGCCACAGGGGTTAAGGATCAGTCCGTCATAATGCCCAAACTAGATGTCTTGATCTACAATCACTTCGGCTTTGACATTTGCCTCATCTAGGAGGAGTTGAAGCACAGCACACTTACTCCCACAGACAACATGCTTTCCATGGAAGACATTGCTGGGATTCTCATGGAAAAAAATACAGTCACTAGCAAAACAGCAGGGCGTGGAGTCTGCCATGTACTGGTAACCTTGATAGACCAGGGCATCCCCATTCCAAATCAGTTCTGGGACTTGAAGAACTTACAACTGAAGGAGTGTAATCCACAGTACTTCAAGTTCAGTGCCCTCAAGCTCTGTTGCAATGAGTTTGACAAGGTCTTGGAGGAGTACCTTGTAATTCTGATGTCTACGTTGTAGTTTTTATTCATAAAGTCTGCTGTTGCCATCATGCAGTGCATTCAGGAAGGGTGGGGTTTGTCATTGGAAGATGTGGTATGAGAAGCATGTGAATGGGGGGAATCAGAGACTCATAATGTTGCTCAATGGCTTAAAAACACCAGAGATGGTTTTATTCAGCAGCAGAATCTTCAAGCTGATGAAAGCTCTTAGTATTTAGCCTTTCTGGTTCAAAGGTGTAATTTATCTCAAGCTGCTAGTATAAAGGAGGCTTTCTTTAATATGATCAATTCCATTAGATTGGCTGTCAAGTGTCATGTGTAAATAATTTTATTCAATCTTATCAGAACAATTCTAATTTCTCTCTTACAGAAAGGCTTCCTTCCGGTGATAATTAATGAACAACATTATGACATAATGACATCACAATTTTCATAATAGTTTTCTTGTCCAAATAAGCTACTATTATTTGCTTGTAGAAGTATATACAGAGAGTTTTTGCAGAACATCTGTTCACCAGAGTTATCCAGTTGACTGCATGAATAGATTGCATTTATGAACAAAGCTATGACAATGAGATTCAAAGTCAGATTGTGATTGGACAACTCAACTTGAAATGAGACATAATCCTACAACAAAGTTTCAGGATTGAATTGGAACCTTCACTCCTCTCTAGTCCAGGCTTAGTAGGACTAGTAGGAGATCTTTGAGAGTTGCCACCTGTCAGTGGAGGGACTGGCATAGCTTAGTCATAATTTTGATTGAGTATTGATCACATGAAATAAAATTTACCATTGAAACCTTGGCCCTCTTGAAGCTCATGAAGTTGAGGCTGGGAAAATCCTTGAAGATTCCCAGTGACTGCCTGTATTTACAGATTAATTGTGGAGATTGATCAAATAAGATAGATATTTACCAGAGTATGCAGGGTAATCCTGAATGACACCACCTCCAATGGCCCTCTTGAGGCTTGTGTTGAGGCTGGAAAAATCCCTGAAGATTTCCATGTCCTGTAGCTACAGCCTGAGATTCATTGTGGTAATTGATCAAAGAAAATGGATATTTACCAGAGAATCCAATGACTCCCTTCAAGTTGGCCCTCTTGATGCTCATGTTGAGGCTGAAAAAGTTCCTGATGATTCCCACTTAGTAATACTAGGTGCCTTGTGTTGCCCTACCCTTTCCTTGCCTCGCTAGTACACCATGTCAGTACCAGTGCATGAAGTTGACTGGTCACCAGTCACCAGGCAGGGTGCTCAACAACGGACAGTTGTGTCACCTCTCAAAGCCCTCACTGCCCAGTGAATATAGTATGCATGGTAAGGCTTGTTGTTTCCCATGGTGCATCACCTCATGCAGTCACACTGTAGAGTGTAGTACACCTCTTAGATTCATATTTCCCCCTTTTCACACACTTTAGATCTTCTCCTTGTTGTTACCAACTACCAGTTCATTTTTATGAAGACCAGTTCATTCTTAGTAGTACTGCTAGTCCTGTACAACTGGGCTACCTTTATACCAACCGGCGATTGTTTCTTTTGTATTGTTTTGTTTTTACTTATCTTTGTTTTTGTTTACCTGTCTATAAATCAAGCCAAACATTTGGGTATAACATCCTAGCTGTCTTCTTTTCCATGATTCCAGAGTTAAGAAGATGTAAGACTTGCATTCAACATGACTTGTATGGCACCACCAGTGTCCTGACACTTGTGAAGAAATTATAGTATGTTCATGAACTGCTGTGGGAGATATTGCTGAAGAGATCAGGGTCATAATACAACCTGTGAGAAGTGAAGATGATAGTGAAAAGTTATAGCGGAAGTACTTGCTTGAGGTATATGTGGTTATTTTGCCCTCATGCTATGCACTGGAACTATTCTGATGTGCAGTTTGAACTTGTTTATTGAATTCTATCCAGCAACACTTGCCACTCCTCATCAATCATTGAAGCTAAGGATCTGCTTGTTATCTTGTGACATAAAAAGATTAGGCTTCCACCATCTATTTATATCTGTCAATCTCACAGAAAACAATCTGGAAATACCCATCTCCATCTTTTCAGACGACCAAGCCACAATCTCCACCTCTAAATCAGATCACTATTTGATTTTTCCAGACTGATTAGTAAAGTTTACAAAGAATGAAATGCCACAAAAGGACTCAGAAGACATTACTCTATGATGCATAGTGGATCATAAGAATATCATCAACATCTATGATATTCTATTCCCTCTAATCTCATCTCTGTATTTACAACTTGGTGTCTATTTGGTGAGATGTGTGTTTTTTCATTAAATTTCTTACCTCAAAATCCAACTACCATGAGCAAGTAAGTTGTGCAGTACAAGACACTTATGCTATTGGATAAGACAATTTAATTCCTTTAGTAATACATGAGTAATATATATTTGTATATACTTACTAATTACTTATACATTCTCCTAAGAGTTCTTTATGCTATTGGCTAGAACTACTTAGAGATATATACAAGTACAAACATGTATATAGTATATATAAGGCACTCTTAGCCCTCGAAATAATCAAGGACTGTTTCCATCTATGAAAAAAATAACCTGGTTGCCTGATAAGCATAACTAAGTCTGTATGGCTTACTTTGATAATAGCTTGTATACTTAAAAGGAACCTAAAACAAAACCTAGTAAAACAAATGACTTCTCAAGCATCTTGTTTGACATTGCTTTGTCCTTATCTATATTATAATAGAGTATAGTCTATAGATAGGGAATTTCCTGTTTATTGGTTCAACAGAGTCTTGTTTCTTACCTCTATTGCCCATATGTTGTTACTAAGATAAGCCTATGTAGTGTCCAACCTATCATCACATAGCTATACTGTTCCTCCATTGAGATTCATGTAGAGAACTCCTGCTCCAACTTCCAAGTGTAGTAGTGGTTTGTGGCATACTCCAAGGGAATTAACTCTTAGACTTCATCTACAGAGCCAAACTAAACTTGCTAACATGAGGCACACCTAAACTTGAATAAGAACATAATTGAGTTTGCTACTGCAGCTACCACTTCCATTTACCTTTCCCCCTCAGATATCCTTTTCTATTATATTAGATTGCCTAATTTACACAAGCTTTTTCTCATACCCCTTGTTGGTACTAGAATGATAACCAAAAGATAATCAACATAAACAGAATGATGTCAATAATCATTCAAGCTCATTGATCATATTTGATGATTACTGTTTGATCAAGAATTATAGTTCCTGATCAAATATAAGTTTTATGCTATGATAATGATTATCACTTGTCATCATTTGATATTTATTGTATAGCCATTGCCTAGTAATATCAGATTGACTATAGACTACAATAATTTTAAAATGTCTGCCAGGTGTTGTAATACATTGTCCATTAATTCATATTATGATTGGAGAATGACAAGGCTTTCTATATTGTTATCAGGCTGATGATTGTATGATAATATTTACCTAAGAATATCAGCACCTAAAAGTTTTCCTAATGAACTTGCTCACCTGGTAGGCCCATTCACCATGATGTTCTTAATTCAAGATATGGTCATCTAGCACCTTTTCATCATACATGTCTGCAGCGTGTAAGATGAAAAAGTGTATAGAATGACTCCTGTCAATCCTAAAATTTTCTTATAGTATTCATTACATTTCTTTACAGGTATCTTACCCCCGCCATCTCTCTCCTCAATACAGTGGGACTTGGGGGCCTAGAGTGTGTGGTGTATGGGTGCGCTGGCACCTCTCTTGCATGCCCTCAATACAGTGGGACTTGGAGGCCTAGGTTGTGCAGTGTGTGGATGTGCTGGCACCTCTCTCGCATGCTCTTGATACAGTGAGACTTGGGGGCCTGGCATGCGTGGCATGTCCCTGCATTCACTATTATGGATAGAGTCTGTGATTCAAATGATTGAAAGCTACTATGTGCAGTGGTAACATTTCTCTTTTTTTCTCCTGCAGTTCTGCTCATTCATTACTAGGTCATGGTCACTACTATTATTCTAAGTGACTGGATCTAGGACCTAGTAACTTTGGTTCATTCAAGTTGGGTCTTGCACTCTGAGTCCCTCCCATAAGCGATGGCTCATTTAAGTCATCCACATGTCTACTAGCTGCTCTAGTACTGCCAGTGCATGCTCTGCCAACTTTTCAGGCAAGTGCCAGTTTGAAATGTTGATCATAAAGGGCAGTGCGGCAGCAGAGCAGTGATTAATTGATACCCAGTATTTGGATCTCACTGCCAGTGGGTGGTATGGAACATTAACATTCTGGCAGATCGCCTTGGCTAATATGATTAGGTAATTATTGAGGATAGCAATGAGGAGCTAGGAGAAGGCAATAGTTCAAAGATCCCTGATTCATGGTCACTAAAGGCTATTGCATCAGGTATATGACAGATTTGCATGATTGTGTGGTTGATCATGCTGACACTCTAACAGTGGAAAAAGACTCAGGCCCAAAGTTCGTCCATAGTACTTAGGAGGAAACATGGCATCCAAGATGTTGATGCAAGCAAAAAGACAGAAGGTCCACAGCTTGTGCATCATCAAGCTAGAAGCCGACTCCAGAATTAATCTCAAAGTGGACATGGAAGACTCAAGTGATTGTCATTCTTCTCTTACTATTTCAAAATTAATGCTGTTCCCAGCCACAATAAAATACACCTGGCAGCAGATACAAAAACAATCTGCCAAGCAATAGAGCCACTGTTTGACAATGCTCCTGGCATGGTGGCCTTCTTATGGTACATCATCAGAAGGATTAGAACCACTGATCCAGAGAATACAAAGCTAAAGGAGGTCTTTGCCTGGGTTCAGTCATGGAAGCCCATTAGTCTCCTCCTACCTCCTCTTCTGGAAATATCAATTTGGAATGGCATCTGGATACCTTCAATTGATTGTCCCATACCATTATATATATACTAAATATATCTTAATCATGTCCTACTAAGCACTAGATAATTATTTGATGGTGGAAATCAATGTCCTCTCCCCCTCCCCTCACCTTTACTAGTATACCAATTCAGAAAGGGGACTGTAAGGAGTTAAAGACAGTGTGTATGGGGTTTTTCAAGGTCAAAAAATCAATTAGAAATGGTTTCACAAGGATCCAGAATGTATTTGATCCTGTAACAAAGTTGACTCTCCTACCCCCTCTTTCTTTGTAACAATTTTTCCTGACCACCATATCTTACCAGGCCTTTTGTAGAAGCTTTATACTGTTTTTATACACATCTAATGAATGGATTGATACCATATGTCAACCTATATTTTGGTTTTGCATTTTAGTTTTGAATTCCATTGAAGTATATAGTCTCTGACTCGGAAACCTTTTGACAACTCTCAGTTTGAGTTTGGAAAACCTGCTTTCATGCTTGCCAGGGAGATTGATCAGTTCCATAACCTTGCTGGGATCAAGGGAAAGAATAAGGTCAAAAGCACCATTTTTCAGAAAGAATAGCAAAACAGTCTTGCAGTCTATGATGGCTGCATGGTGGCTGCATGGTGATCAACACTTTGCTCATGGGACTGGGGACAACCTGATAGGAGGAGGAGTTGGAAGGATTTCTGTGGGTATGCTGGCTGTGAGCCATGGCCACCAGTATGACTGGGAGGCACAGGCAGCCAAACAGTATTGCAATGATTGCAGTCAAATGACTGGACCAGACATGCCTTGAACTCTGCTGAACATTACTGAAATTTTTGCCATGTGGACTAACAGATGCTGGCCCCCCGCTGCAACTAGACATAGACCGGCCTCCGCCGGTGGTTGAGATAGCTCCATGATAGATAGGTCTTGAGTTTCATCCTGCTCGGGCATATATGTCACTGTGAAAGTCCCCTTCTTGACATCTGTGAGCCGGACAATGAGAGGGATGGCTTTCAACAGCAAAAAGTGGTTTGCAGAAACTTTTCCCTTTTAATTTCTGCAGAGTTGGATAGGAAGCAATGTTTCCTCTGGTCCTAGTACTCATCCTCTGAGCAGCTGGTAACAGCAGATCCTGATGGAACATGGCCTGAAGCTTAATCATAAAACTGTGTTCAGGTAGTCAATGAGGCACTGAACCAGCAGCGTAAAATCAGTAATGATCCCACCTGGCTGCCTAGTTGAGATGATATCTCTTTAACTATTCTTTGTCTTATTCCTGGACCCTTTAGGGTTCCAGGTTTATGGAGGGCACAAGTGTTGTCTGCAATTTTTCGCTACTTTAGGAAATGTTTTGCCGTGTTTATTTTTTGAGCTATTCTAGGAAGTATTTTCTTGCGCACGCTGTTGCGCCGGCTTGTTGAACCCTCTCGAAGCGAACCCACTTCTCTCATTGATCAATCTGTGGGTTCAATATCCATCCGACTGATACTGCCATTGCCTTGCTATCTGGAAGCACGCCTGTCACTCAAACAAAACGATCTCGGAATGGGATCAAGTGTGGGGGGGGGGCGATATCGATGAGTGTGAGTATCTAACGTGCTGATCCTCTTGCAATTCTGATACTCGAGATGACTCGCGATGCGATGACCGCCGATCGGCGCAAAATCGTACGATGGCAACTGATGGCATGACATGATACCTGGCAAAAAGATAGTATGCAACGACACCACAATAGGACAGCAGCTTACACACTTTCTCTACAGGAAACAGTGTGAACGTCGCTGCTGCATGCCCTCTCTCAAAGGCAGGGTGATAGGTCGCGGAAACATCGAGAGTACTCCACCTACACGAATCGTGAACATCACATCAGCGGTCCCGACGACCGAACACGACGACGAATGTGATTTGTACATTTGTACATTTGTCGTTCCGGAACCGTACACGTGACAAGCACACAGTAGGGGAGTGTGCTTGGATAGTATATATCGCCACACCTACAACGATACAGGGTGCTACTCTCCCTCTCATCTCAATTCCTCCCAGCTCGTTTCATCATGGTCAAACGCGACCAGCATGTCTGGTCACAATGCCCACCAGCAAGCAACATTCTCTTTCAAAACAATTGATTCACTCTCCACCTGTTTATGGCTGCCTTTAGGCTCAGTATCCCTGCAGTTCATCAATCCAACCAGAAGATTAAACAACAACCACATGGCTCTGCTCAAGCACTTGCAAGTTGTAGTAAAGCACTTGGCAAGATGGACTCTGAAGGATGTGAAAGACAACCAGAAGGGTGGAATTTTGGCATGCAATGTCATGTAACTGCTATACTAGTTACCTCAGGTAATCAAGGCACAGATCACTCTGGTAATTATTTATTCCATTTCATTAATAACTATAATTACACACTTAGCACAGGTGGAAGTGGCAATTCCTTGAATGAACCTACTAAGCCTCAACCAAAAGAAACTGCAAAATCAATTCTTGAACTTCCTTGTAAGATTCTGCTTTATTAATCTCAATTTAAATTATACTTATATGATTTTCATTATGATTATCAACTTTGTTAATAAAAGCTTTGTGTTCAGTTAAGGCAGTTAATTGGGTGGCCCTAACAATCAGTCCTTGGCAAGTGAGGGTATGGTGCTAGTGGGTTTAGGGAGCATGGAGGAGCAGTGTGACAATATCACAGCTGAGACTAGATAAAAAAAATTCAAGTTATTGCCTACATCATTTCACTTACAAATTACAACCAACTATGGTAATGTCAGACCTCTTGGTTCTCTTCTTGAGGACAATATTAACCAGTCTTTATCCAATAACTTCTTTGATCACTGGAACTCAGGTTTTTAGTAAGTGATCTTTACATTTTTCAAGATTAAATGAGGGGGAAGCAAGCCTGAAGGGAAAAGAGGCTTGCGAGGTGAGACTCATTTAGAGGTGAGGCCTGCAATCATCCATGCCATTACTAACTTCACTGCATTCTTTCCAGCAAACTGAGTTGTCCCCTCTCAGCAGCTGAAATTGGGGCTGCCTATCCCTCAAACTCTGTGGCATGGTATGCTTATTTGCCTTGCAGGCTTCTTGCCTAACTGATTGTCACCCAGATCGTTTGTCAACATCTTTATGTTTATTATGTTTATTATCTTCCTTTGGGAAATGCAGAAGGCAGTGGCTGCAAACCTGAACCTAAGCAGCGGACCTTTTTGCCTCAGGGGCTATTACCAAGCTTCTGAAGATTATCAAAGATATGCAGTAACCAAGACAGCAGTGGTATAAGGAGAGAAATGGGAGAGATGAACACACAATTCAGAATGTTATGTGGATATCTCAATCAATGGTTCTATATTATTTTCTGGTAAAGGTCCTTAATAACTGCAAAATAGATATGATGTGCTCAAAACAGAGACCAAAAAGCAAAAATCAGATACAATCCATGCCACTAATCTATTTGAATTTTCCCTATGAGTTATTCTTACTTTTCACCTTTTTATTTAGCTTATGCTAACTGGTTTCAGACACAATTCCACTAAACAAATATTTATTCAGATAATCACTCCTGATTTCCAAATAGTTCTGTTCAACAAAAAGTGGGGAGAGTTTGGTAGACTGCTGGAAATCCTTTCAACTTGTAGTCATCTAGTGATCACTCGAGGTACTGAGATTTACTTTAGAAGCTCCCTTGATTGCCAACTTCCTGATGATATTTATATGTGTTTTGACAATGCCTTTCATGACAGAGCAGCTCATCAACTGCAATATGCTTGGAAGATCCTGATGACCACCAATTCCACTTAGTACCTTGATAGTTCACAGCTTTCAAAAACCTGCTTTTCATCTTGGAGTCTGGGGAAAATATCAACAAGTTCCATACTTTACAAAGAAGACTGAATGAATTGAAATTATTGTAATACTTCAGAGGTCACAATAGACTCATTATGAGAACTCAAGCAAGAGATGGAAACTTGTCTTAATATTTTCTTTAGTCTGTTTTTTCACTGCCTTTCTATCAAGGAGGTGGTTCTGGAGAGATCCATATGAACTGGTCAAGATCTGCTTGGTACATGTTCTTTTCCTGGATTCTACCACTGCCAAAAAGTTCAAACAGCTGTAGTATTATCTTTTTGTCATCCAAGAGTATATTGTTGAATTCTTGTATCCAACAATCAAGGTATGTCCTCTCCATCATATCTCATAGGGTCATCGATATTTTTGTCTTCACAAGCTCCACTTTCATCAGCACATTCATTTTAAAGGCCTGTGCTTTCTCCAACTTCAACATGCCAGGCCAGGTCACATCATGAAATGGTATGGGCATAGCCAAGAAATCTAGAATAAAATTTGAATACAAGAAAGGATCATGGCATGAATGCTATGTGAGCAATGCATTGAATCTTCGAACTAGTTTGGAAACTTATGCCATCAATCACTGACTACCATAATGATGTAGCACAGACACTGAGACTCAAGATATTGGAACTGTATTGAGATCAAAGGTGTTAATATTGGAATAAATAATCAAAAAGTTACATGTCTCAGAAGATTTTGGCCAACTTCTTGACACTTGCCATGCAAAGCAGAAGTGAGTTTACTCAGTTGATGTAGTCTGGTCTAGTCTGCTTATTATATTCATGATTATTTTCAGGCTGTCACTGTCCAAGTCAATGTGATTTCATATTGACTGCTATTAGTCTAAGGCATGTTCAATCAATGAACACTCTGCTGCACAGGTTGATTGATGAAAAATCTAGGAATGTGTTCAGGTCAGTGTAAGATTGTGCATATAATTATGCTGCTTGCCTAGATCCAGCACATGGATATGTGCTTTGAATAAATACCACAACTTGATCTCTGATATCCCGCCATTTGTTTTGTAGGACCATTTCAATCTTGAAGAGTATTTTGAGCCTACAGTCTGGTAGTACACAGTACAACAAAATTGTGGGCAAAGTACAACAAAGTTATTCATAAGAATCGTTCATGTCATGGTAAGATGGAGCACCCGGGCCCGGGCCATACAAATCATTGTCATCATCATCGGCACCCATCGACCCCAAATTATGCATGTTTCCTCTACCTGATGAGGACAATGGTATAGGTGTGTGAAATTGGGTATCTGGCTGCAAGAACACAGATGATGATGGCATGGAAGAAAGTGCAATGTCTTCAGGCGGAATATGGTTGTCCCAGCATCATGCAAGAGTGATGTAATAACGAGTGTCTTGGTTGTCAACTGTAGCAAACTCTCCACACAATAGCACATTGTGCATGACAGCATAACTGAGCTCGCCCCGAGCATGAGTGGAAAGCCTTGTCTCTTGATTAATCATTTGCACAGCGGTGTCACATGTTTCTTTATTGGGTTGTGTGTCTTGAATTTGATATTGTAGGTGTGGCATTAATGAACCCGGTGTGCTTAGGAACGGAGAAGCTGGATGCTGGTTCTTCAAACTGGGCTCATTTGGGAAATGGAATTCAAACTGCTGTTCTCCCTCAACAACTAGTTGAATCAACACATGGCCAGCCTCACAAATCTGTATTGGTCACGATCTCTACAACATGATTCTTGATCTGGACAGCAATGTGATCTGGGTATGTTTTTGCACTCTGTCTGTTTTCTTCATGGTTCACTCTTTCAGATTTCACAATTGTCAAACCTACCTTTTGAAGTGCAGACTTCAATTGTCAAAGGCTTCAATCAATCACTGATGGCACTCAACCTTCTTGAAAACCAGAGAGGAACTGGCAAATGATCAAAACACGCAACCAGCAAGACAATATATCATGTTGGTTGTAATAGTATGTATATACAATGTACATTGCGAGATGGCAAAAGCAAAAGCAATTGCAAGCATGAATGGTGCATTCATATGGAACTACATATCATCTGAGCTTTCTGTGTACATGAACACTGAAGCATTCTCTGAACAGTCCTTAGGGCAGAGGATTGTGTATAGTATTGATAACTTTTCTTTCCCTTTCCCTCATCTCTTGCTGGGGGGGAAGTTGGTATTCAATGTAGGGCTCACAGGTCCAGCATGGGCAAAGTATCACTATCACTGCTATAATTGTCAGTCTTGCAAGTACAGGCAAGCATTTCCAAGAATGCACAGAGTCATGAAGTGTGTCCTTATGACCTCCTTCTCTCTTGCACTTATTTTATGGTGTGTCTTCATGACCCTGTGCATTCTTGGCAATGCTTGCCTGTACTTGTATGCATCTTGCCTCAGATGGTGTGTCCTTGCGATCCCATTCTTCCTTGCCCTGTGTTCTGGGACCATCTGTCACAGCAATGTTTCTATTCGACCACATGAAACTCAACAATTGCTCAATACCCAGGCATTTCTGGATGTTTCAAATGAGACTTTTAACTAGAAGTTTTTAATCTAAATGGAACTCCAATGAAACACAGTCTAGATTGACCTAGCCATTGTGCAAAATGGAAGCCATATGAAGGGTTGTGGCAATGACATCTTATAAGTACAAAAAGTACTGGAACTGGTTGATAAGAAAAAAAGATGAAATGAAAGTGGTGGGAAAAGGTTACATAAAGCAAATTGAAAGGTAATCAGGTTAGTACAAGGGAAGACTGTCAAGGAGACCGGCCGGATCATGCATGTCTGGCATAGACCAAGGTGTTGGAGAACAAGTCAGTGTTGAGATGGAGGAAAGGAGAGCAAGTCTGTGGATAGATGGACCCCAGGTGCTAACTTACGTGTATTTGACTCAGAATGGCTGTTTGTGTCCAATCAGAATCATTACAGCTGCTATTAAATGGCGATGTTAGGGCTGGTTGTGCTGATAAGCAGTGTGACTTCCGTTTTTGATGCACCATGCAACCACTGGACATGTGGCTACAGGGAGGACCAATACATCACTCGCGTAAGTATGGTTAATTTTTGGAGACAGAGACAAACAACTGACCACATGTGATACTATTTACATCTGGTCACATGGTGGCCCATTTCTGCGATGATGGACCCACACTCTCACTTGGACGAAGACTCAGGTGAAGACGAAGACGATACCCAGGATTCAGTATTAGATTATACGCATACGAGCATACATAGTAGAGCACTCATGTGCCTTTCTGTATTTAGTCTTTTCACTTCTCACGGTACACCTCAGTTCATTGTCCACAACAACTGAGGTGAGCTACATACGTTACATCAATAGCTACAGACGCTAACGAACACTAGCTCATTCGTTACGTCTAGACACATTCACGAAGCAACTCGTATCAGGTTATGAGCACCCTCCCTTCCACCTCCGGTATCTACACGGTCCCGAAGCTTACAGACTCCAACTGGATCGATTTTAAAGACTGGACGGTCCACTCTCTCAATGCCCGAGGATTGTCCCGTCACCTGACAGGCACTGTCAAGGTGCCAGTACCACTACCTATGTCAAAAGATGGAACCAAGGTCGTGCTACATGATAAAACAACTGTTGCAACGGAGACGGATATCGAGGCGAACCTTACGCTCATCGATCAATACGTTCAGAAGGAAGCGCTTGCGTTACAACAGTTTTATGCTACGGTGCCGAGCAGCATTATGATCCAAGTGAAGTCGCATGGAACCGTCTTCGAGAAATGGAAAGCTATCTGTGCTATCTATGAGGCCAAGAGTGATATAGTACAGGCAGACGCGCGCGCTCGCTTGCAAAACATGAAATGCGGCGAGAAGGATGTCATAAAGGACCATTTGGCTTCTATGCTTACGCTACGCGAAGAGCTCGCCGGGATGAATGCAACAGTCGACGACCGTGACTTCACTGCCATGATCCTTTCATCCATTCCCGACTCATATTGATCCTTAATCCGTGCCACCACTGCCGCACTCCGTGCTGCTAAACAGACCATCACGTCCGACACCCTCATTCACATCATCAACGAGGAAGCCGACCACCGGAACGTTGATAGTGGCACATCAGGCAAAAGCGACTCAGCGCTTACGACGAACACGTCACACAAGGGTCATAGACGAATGAAGAAAACGGACAAAACGTGTCACAATTGTGGTCGCCCTGGCCATTTCGTGGCGGATTGCTGGCGTAAAGGCGGAGGAAAAGAGGGGCAGCGCCCAACGAATAAGAAATCGGAGTCGGCGAACCAGACGTCAAGTAATAATGACTATGCTTTCGTCATGTCATGCCTTACTACCCAGGCCCATGCGCTAAACGTACCATGCGAAAAGCGCGGCGCTATCGTCGACTCAGGCGCATCATCCCACTTCTGCCCAGATCGTGCAAAGTTCAAAATGTTCACAGAGATCCCACCGAAGTCCATCAACGTCGCAGATGGTCGGACAATGACTGCGACGGGAAGGGGTGATATCACGCTGGAGCTCCCAATTGGCTCGCAGCGGTCGTCAATCACGTTACGGGATGCACTGTATGTCCCTGATGTTGCATTCACCCTTATCTCCACCTCTCGCGCCGTAAATGCTGGAATGACCATAAAAATGGAGAAAGGCTGGTGCGAGATATGGTCCCCCGGGCAAGCCGACGAAGCTCATCGCGAGGATACCTGAGGTCGACGGATTATACAGGATAGCTGGTGGGGAGCATGCTGCAGCAGCCAATCACAGCAAACCAAAGACAAAGATGTCATTAACCCGTCTACACGAATGCATGGGCCACATCTCATTTCCTGCCACTCGCGCACTACTGTCGAAAGGCTTGATCAAAGGGATCGAGGTCATGTCGCAACCCGAGAATGATTTCTGTGAGACGTGCGTTAAGGCAAAGATCACTTGCCACCCTTTTCCCAAGGAATCTACTACACGCGCTACCAAGTACGGCGAAAGGATACACACTGATGTGTGGGGTCCAGCACAAGTCGAGTCGAAAGGAGGAAAGAAATACTATATATCCTTCACTGACGACTACTCCCGCGAAACAACTGTCAAATTCCTTCGAAAAAAGAGCGCAGCGTTTCAGGCCATCGTGGATCATGTTACCTACCTAGAGAAACAGCACGACGGCATCCGCATTAAGGCCATTAGATTGGATCGAGGTGGCGAATACCTGAGTGAAAATGCCAAGAGCTATTTTACCAATCAGGGCATTCGTCACGAGCTCACGACGCACGACTCACCGCAGCAAAACGGCGTCGCCGAGAGGGTCAATAGGACGCTAGTGGAGCATGCCCGCGCACTACTCGCTGGTGCAGAATTCCCCAAATTTCTGTGGGCGGAGGCTATCAGCCATGCTACGTACCTAAAGAATCGGTCGTCCACAAGCACCCTGGTTAATAAAACTCCATACGAGGCAATCCACGGCCACAAACCCAACCTATCCGACCTCCGTCGCTTCGGCTGCACAGCGTACGTGAAGATTGAGCATGCTGGGAAACTTGATGAACGAGCGAAAACCGGAAAATTTATTGGTTATGATAGTCAAAGTAAAGGCTATCGTATCTACTGGCCGGATACACACTGTGTCACGATCGAGCGAAATGTCGTCTTTGCTCCAGACGACCACACGCTCTCGGACAATATAGGTGGTGTCCAGTTCGAGGGGGAGTATGAGGATACTATCGTCCAGAACACCACCCTGAAAACTCCTCCCACTGCTCAGCCAAAGCCAGTCGTGGTCACACCACCCATTCCAGCCAATAAACAACCACCAGCACCTCCACCCGCTCAACCACAACCTCACGTCGATCTGAACCCCGGGCCACCACCTGAGCCAACTCGAAGGACTCGTGGTGCAGTATTCCCACCGGGACTCGGATATTATGCCCGCAGCAACTTTGATCGTCAGGAACGCATCAATGCGCTATGGGAAATCACGAATGAGACATCGGATGACCACGTACCAGAACCATTCGAGACGAGCAACGAGTATGCATTTGCAACCATCGTAAATGACTCGCCATCGGTTGATGAAGCCCTGAAAGGACCTGATGCCGATGAATGGAGAAAGGCGATGAAAGTCGAGATGGATGCCATCGAGCAATTAGGCACATGGGACATCATAAAACCACCCTCGGATGCCAACATCATTAATTCTCACTACGTTCTACAAATCAAACGAGATGAGAACGGCAACATCTCCCGCTACAAAGCTCGACTAGTCGCAAACGGGAATCGGCAGCGTGAAGGGATCGACTACAATGAAACCTATGCCGCTGTTGCTAAGCTACCGTCGGTACGGGCTGTCCTCGTTAATGCTGCCAGTCGAGGATGGGAGATCCATCAAGTGGATATTAAGAATGCGTACCTAAATGCAACACTTACGGAGGATGTGTACATGCGCCCACCTCCAGGATACCTAACCCCGGACCAAAAGGGCATGGTCTGCAAACTGAAACGGTCGCTGTATGGACTTAAACAGGCCGGTTTCGAATGGTACGACACACTCTCAGACTATTTCACACAGATCGGGTTCACACGATCATCAACGGACCACGCCATCTTCTATTACCGCCCATCCACCATATCAGACATCACGTCTGTGATATCAGTCTCAACGGATGACATGGCGCTCACGGCAAACACCATTGAAACGGTGAATTGGGTCAAGAACAAGTTTAGGGAGAGATTCGAGATAAGTGATCTCGGCGAGATAAAATGGTTGCTCGGTTTCCGGATCAACTATGATAAGCATGCACGCTCGCTATCAATGTCCCAGGATACCTACATCGACAACCTCGCAGAACGTTTCGGACTTGCCGACGCTCACCCAATTGCCACCCCTCTGGAACCCGGGATCACACTGTCTACCGACCAATCACCATCAACGCCATCACAAGTTGCTGACATGCAGAACGTTCCATACCGCGAGATCGTTGGATCGTTTGCATGGACTGCGCTTGGCACTCGTCCCGACATTGCATTTGCCGCGTCAATGCTCTCGCAGTTCCTACAGAACCCCGGACGAGCCCATTGGCAAGCAGGAAAACGTGTAATCCGGTATCTAAAAGCTACCCGAGACTACACCATCAATATGAATGATCCGGACGAGGGCATCGTTGCTTACGTTGACGCAGATTGGGGCTTGCAACCCCACCGTCATTCAATCTCAGGCCACGTTATCTTACTTGCTGGAATGCCTGTTGCATGGGGATCCCGCAAACAGTGTGTTATTGCTCTATCCACTGTCGAAGCAGAGTACGTCGCCATGACGAGCGCACTCAAGGACATTCTCTGGCTGTGCAGTCTCATTTCGGAGATCCGCGAACCCATTGACGAACCCACAGTCCTCTTATGTGACAACCAAGGAGCCATTCAAATCACAAAGAACAACAGTCATCACCCACGGACCAAACATATAGACATCCGATACCACTTCATACGTGAAGCCGTCCAAAAGGAACATGTTACGGTTATTTATATTCACACTGATCTTAATATTGCGGACATACTCACAAAGTCGTTACCGCGCCCTAAGCTCACGAAGCTCGTTGAGCTACTTGGCCTATGCTAGGCTCGAGGGGAAGTATTAGATTATACACATACGAGCATACATAGTAGAGCACTCACGTGCCTTTCTGTATTTAGTCTTTTCACTTCTCACGGTACACCTCAGTTCGTTGTCCACAACAACTGAGGTGAGCTACATATGTTACATCAATAGCTACAGACGCTAACAAACACTAGCTCATTTGTTACGTCTAGGTAAATACCACTAATATAACAGTTCGTTGTCCACAACAACTGAGCTCATTCGTTAAATCTAGACACATTCACGAAGCAACTCGTATCATTCAGACACAGCAATTACAACTCGGACCCATTCTGAGACCTATGAGGAGTGGTCCAACTAGGACACACTTTTCGATCCAATCGATGAGCGCGATCAGGCTGCACACAAAGACATGGAGCCAGACATGACACCACTTTATAGATACATATGGGATTTCTCAGCCTATCCAAGTAAGTTTTTTTGTTCTCTATTCTAAATGTACATACTCCATGACTATTCTAGTGTGCGTGTCGTCCACCATTAATGACACGAGCAAGGAGTGGTTGGGCATTGCCCTCCAATCCATGATGTTACTCTCACATCGCATGCTAACTGACTCCTAGTTCCTCATTCGCTTAAGCTGCAACTTCCTGTTCACCAAGGAGGGGGTCGACAGCACCCTGGATTGTGTGACTCAGAATCAAGCCTTTCATAATTTGTTAATGGACAAGGTAAGTCCCATCAATTTCATTTATTGCTTACTCATACACCTCATTGTCTAGTTCCGCAGCGTCGGCTACAACTACTTATGCAAAGTGTGCACCACTGTCCACATGTTCCTGGCTGTCAATCGGCCCACATGATGCACTCACACCTTGGCTTGTTATGTGCTTGCCTAATCGGGATACCTGAACCGATGGCATGGGACAATTTAAAGGGCTATATGTATCGGCATGAGGTCTTGGACATGCAACTCAAATGGTTTGTGAGCCCAACAATACAAGAATTTTTGGAAAGACACTTGGAGATGAAACCTTGGCCCTATGGCTTGGGGTGGTAGCAGTTGTGGCCCATATACACACCTCTCATGATGTCCTCTGGGGTTCAACCATTTCGTTTAACTTGGAGAAAGTTGTATTTGTGCTGTCCTGGGTATGTTCACTCATGATCACATGTTTACAATGCTTTCTGATCCAATGTGCTTTATGTGCTGTAGTTCAGTGTTAAAGTAACCAGGTATGCTTCAGATGAGCCAGCCGCTCATTTGCCGACACAAAATGACATCCAACAAGCTGCCTATGCATACCGTGACAGACCAAATATTATTATCTCCTATATACAAGTACACTGTCATGTATGAATAACTAGATGATGTGGTATGTTAGAGAGCAAGGCAAAAAAAAAACATGAGTATTCATTTGCACCTGGGTGAAGCTCCTTGCAATTGGTGTGATATGCATGGTGTGGCAATCAAAACAAGCCTGTTGATACAGGTTTACCTGGGTCCCAAAGTGTATGTAGTTGAACTGTTGGATGCATGAATGAGGGTCACTAAGGAGAATAAGCTGCTGCTGCCCTTCCTGGTGACTGCATCAGAAAAAATGTCAGCAACTTATTTTGTTCACGGTAGAGATATGTTGTACTATGTTTAGAAATCCTATCTGGATATTTACACAGCTGAATTAATAGAGGGCATAGGAAAACTCTAGTAGAAAACTTACTAGATACTTGAGTTGAGTAGTTGAGACTAAGAGAGATTTCAACACTTATTGAGAGTGAAGCAACCTAATATTCAAGGGTCAGGCTTAGGCCCCTATATACTACAATACATGTTTGTACATATTGTGGTATGGAATATTTGTCTTTGGGAGGTCACGAGGGCATGGCTCTGGCAGGAAAAGAGGGTGCAGATTGTGGGTGTATGTACATACATGCAATTGAGACGTGAGAGACTATTGATGTAGGATACGAGAGACGGGAAGTGGGTGGAAGCGCATAGTGCTTGCTGGCCCCAGATGGAAGTGGGAAACCTGTCGGGCAAAAGGCGTGAGCTGCGAGGGCAGGTGGGTCCGCCTTGCAGGAAAGCTGATGTATGTGAGGTGGCCACTTGTCGCACCGGGGGCCCCTGGCGGGGAAGTGGATGGACTGCGAGGCCTGAGAATGGATGGTTTGAGGACAGGAAGTGGCGGGTGGGTGCGACGATGAATGAAAACAAGAAAACAAGAAGAAATGGAAAAGAGGAGCGCAGTGGTAGCAGTGCGAGAGAAAAGGGAATGTGTGCCGCTTACCTATGCTCGCCCAAAGACAATGCTCTGCTCGTGCCTTACTATGCCACAGAGCAGCACAAGAACATTCTACATGATCATATAAGAACTTCTGACCAATAATGTAAGTAACTCTACAATCATATGTTATTGGAAAAAAATAGAATTACACTGGCAACTTACATTTGACTAGAAAATGGGCTGAAATTTGAGAAATGTCAAAATAGAGAGGAAAAACTAGTAGGATGTGAAAAACTAGCATTATGTTTGCCAAATTCTGAACTTTTGTAAGTGCTGTGGCCGCAAGCCCTATTGCAACTAATAGGATCACTGTTCTGAGAGAACCTCAGAGGCTGCAGGCTGGGAGGGAGTCTGAAGTGGGCCCACTGTCCTGCATTACTTCCTGACTCTAGTATCTGGCTAACTAGTAGATCCTGGTGGATCTGACCAATCTGATGCTCCATTTGACTGAAGTATCTCTGGGTCTCTTCCAACTCGTCTCCATAAGGGCCTTGATGAACTCTAGTTCTTGCAAACGAAGACACTGGTATTGAATCTTTGCCACACAAACATCCTGACTTGTTCTGGCAAGACCAAGTATTAGCTTATTTATATAGCTTACAACTTCAGGGTTTCAACTATTGTCAAACTTTGGACAAAAGTGAGTATGGTCCAGCAAGAGGTTAGATATCCACAGTTGTTTTAACCACCTTCCATTTCTTTGCAGGAGGAGGTTCTTTGGCGCCCTGAGGTTCAGTAGGTAGCATGTAACAATCAAGCTGATGTTTTGTGAGAGCCTGAGGGAGGGATCTGGATTTTGGTTTCAAAGTGCTAGGGTGCTTGGTAGTCTGAGAGCAGTGGAAGTTTCTGACAGGGCAGCTGCAGCCTGAGACATGGTAGGGCAGTAAATGATTTGAAGATCTTATGTTAGCATTCAAGAATCAGTGCCACACCACTGCCAAGTTTCATAATATAGCCTGCAAAAAATGCTGTACTTGCCTAGACTACTAGTGCCTCTTCCACTTTAGTTTCAGTGATACAACACCCTCACTTGGAAGAATATTCCCAGGTCAAATGAAATCCAAGATGTAGCCAATAGAAATAGTAGCTTTTATCAACATCTTATCAATATCACATCAGCATGAATGAAAGATCTAGACCATGTCTAGACTTGGTAGTATCTGCATTGTATGAATAACTACCATTTTAACATTTTTTCTCATTGAGCTGATGTGTAAAATTTTGTTGAAGTCCAAAAACCCAAAAAAAGCAATTTAGTGGACACATAAACTCACACCTCTTGCAACTAGGGGTAAATTTGACCAAACAACAGGCTGAGAAATTGCAAGAATACATATGAGTGTAAAAAAGATCACATAACACATATATCTGATACACACCTTGTGCTGAACGGCCCCATGGGCTCTGGGTTGTCAACCTCGCCAAACAATTCATCAATGCCTAGAATGCCTTATTAGGGTAATTAGTGAGACCAAGTCAGATACAACTCATTTGGAACTTATCAAAGGTTACATTATTTGTAAAATTGTCAGCCTTTTGATCAGTAGTTGGAACATCATGGATACATTTCAAGTTCATTTAACTCTTGTACTGAAGCTTGAATGTAGTGGTTTCAAATAGCAATGTGTTTATAATGTCCTTGAGCAGAATTAGATGCCAAGAACATAGCTCCTTGATTATCACAATTAAGTAGTAATGGCCCTTTTATCTCATAACCTATCTCAGCAAAGAGATATTGTATCCAAGCAAGCTGCTTAGCAGTTTCTGTCATGGCAATAGTATGAATAGCATTTCCACCTCCTTTTTTCAGCCTCTTGCTACACAATGAATGTCATATCATCACTGGTAAGTTTTACTTGATGTTGACTTGCGAAATTGAAGCTCACCTTCTTCCAAATGCTACTCATTATATTCCACTTTAGTAGATGATAGAGCAACTACTTTCTATTTTTGTGAAGACCAGGAAACAACAGTGTCTGCAAGGAAGACACAATAGCCAGAAGCAAATCATCTAGTTTCTATATCACGGTGCAGCCCAATCAGTGTCACAATAAGCCATGAAGCTAGTGTTCCTAGCTAATACATTAAATGTAATGAATATATTTTTGGTATATGAAAGGTACTGGACCAACACATCATCAACACTGATGGCATGTGCTGCAAAGTATATGATCAATGTCTTGTATTTCCTGGCTTTGCCTGTACAAATAATTTTCCTGGCTTTGCTTGACTGTGAAGCAAACACACAGCAAGCTTACAAGGCCTTCATGAAAACCTGGCAAAACTTGTGGTAGCCAAGCTCAAAACCCATAAGATTACAGAAGAACAATGTGTGTTATGATCCTCAAAGAGAACCTACTCAGGCACTTCGACAGAAGGAAGAATAGTGAGTGTCAGGCTTTAATGCAGGTAATGCACAAGTGGACAAGACTAAGGAGTCTGTCTTGCTTATGGCCTCTATATATATATGAGGACTTGGTTTAGGGCAAGTGTGGGAATGTACATGGGTAAGCTATTTAGTAATCAATGATATCATAGATAATAGAATGTACTAGAAGAAGTGATGTCAAGTCACATGTTAGGGTTATGACTGAGCAAAAAGGTAGGTCTAGAATATGTGTTTATAACATTACCCCCCTCAAAGACTTGAATTCCAGACAAGTCGTTTTATGGTGAGGACTGTGTAGTCATCTACATGATGAAATAAAGAATTAAACTCCAGTATGGTTAAACCATGAATTTTGCTGGGTGCATCCAGATGCTTTTTGTGAAAGTCGGCAATAGATTCAGGCATGTATTTGAGACTTTGAGTTCCATGGCCATTTTCCATTTGTCATCAGTTTCATCAAAACATTTCCAGCAAACAAGGTACTCCAGCTTACCTGATGTCATACAAGAAGTGACCAAGAAGTTGATTTCATGTTCACTGTAACCTTTGTCAGAGACTATAATGGCATCAGGTTTATGTGAGACTGGTTGTCCAGACAGCAGTTCCTGATAAGGTTTAACATTAGATATGTTTACAGTAGGGTGAATAGATATTTTTTTGGTAACTTCAATGTCACTGAGTTTCTGGAGACTCACAGAATCTCAAAAGGACCAATCCACTTCTGGATGAGCTTCTTGGTGGTATAGGGAAGTTTGAGGTTTGCTGTTGACTGCCAAACTTTGTCACTGACTTTGTAATCAGGAGCATCAGATCTAGAAAGATCTGCAGTTCTTTTCATTTTTTTGTTATTGCATTCTAGCACTTGTTTAATGTTGGCATGTGCTTTTTCACACTCCAAGATCAAGGTACCAGCAGCAGATAATAAACTCTTTTTAAAGCCAAGACGAAGATGGTAGTTGCATGTGATTTCAAAAGAGATACTACCAGTGGCTATGGAAAGAGAGTTGTTGTGCTGAAATTGGGTCAGTTTAACATAATCAACCCAATTTTCTTGTCTCTTGCAAACAAAGGCTTTTAGATACACTATGATGTCATGATTTACTTTCTGTTTGGCCATCTGTTTGGGGATGATAGGGGGTGGAGAGCTTTTGTTCAACGTCTAATAATTTACAAAGCTCTGATGAGAATGCAGATATGAATTGGGGACCGTGATTGGAAACTATAGATGTTGGAAGTCCATGGATACACCACACATGATCACAATATAATTTAGCTAAGTTGAAAGAGAAAAAGGGTTTAGAACAAGGAATGTAAACTACTTCTTTTGAAAATCAATCAATGATAACACAAATGGAGTCAAACTTGTTGACTAAGGGAAATAAAATCTATAGAGATATCTTCCCAAGGATGTGAAGGTGGTTCTAATGGTATAAGTTTTTTTTTGCTGGTGCTTTAGACAAATTCTTTGTGAGGGCGCATGTTTGGCAGTGGTTTACATAATTTTTTATCTCTGTTGTAATGCCAGGCCATGTGAAATGTCTAGTAATGAGGTTTATGGTTCAGCCTTGACCGCCATGTCCAGCAATGGGCACATTGTGAGAAATAAGATATTTAAGAGATTAGAACGAAGATCTTTTGGTACATATATTTTATTGTCTTTATTGAGAAAAAGAGATTGAGAGGAATCAAAGGAAAAAATTATCTATTTTTTTCATTTTTGTTGTTTTCAGATATTTTTTGTATTTTTTGTATTTTTTTCAAAAAAGGAAGATGTTGTTCATTAATAAAAAGAGAAGGGGGAAGTACAGTAATGTTTTTGTTATAGTTTTCTATTGTTTCTCCATGATCATGTCATTGGGAAAGGGCATTGGCTCGAGAATTAGTTGTGCTGGTTTGTATATCATAAGGAAATTGAACTCTTGTAGGACAGTGTGCTAGTGCACTTGATGAGGGGACAGGTTAGGGGTTTCTTCCAGAATTCCAAATTCTTGTGGTCTGTCCAGATCTCAAAGGAAGGTTTGCGGATGAGATAGTATCACCATTCTTGGAGGGCACAAATGACTGCCAAGAGTTCTTTATTGTAAATAGAGTAATTCCACTCAGCGGAGTCTAGGGAGTGGGAGATGAAGGTGCAATGCCAAGTTTTCATTTTGGCCAATCAGTCAATTATGGAATACACTTACTGGCATGTCTACTAGTTGAATTGGCTGATCAGCAATATGCCGAGATTCAGTTGTTGGCCCATTGGTCAACTGTGGAATATAGGCATCTACAGCTCATGGGCCAGTCGGCAAACATGCTGAGTTTTCATTTTGGCCCATCAGTCAATTGCGGAATGCAGCAATACCTAGCCAATTGGCCAATTGGTAACATGCTGAAATTCAATTGTTGGCTAATCAGTCAATAGTGGAATGTAGGCACCCATGGGCCATTGGCCAGTCGGCAAGGATGCTGAGTTTTCATTTTGGCCAATCAGTCAATTGTGGAATACAGCAATAATACCTACCCATTTGGCCAATCAGCAACATGCCAAGATTCAATTGTTGGCTAGTTGGTCTACTGTAGAATGTCGGCATCCACAGCCAGTTGGCCAGTTGGCAACATGCCGAGTTCTGTTTGCATCAGCCAATCTGTAGTTTGCTGAGATTTTCACTCCATCGGTCAACATTGGCTGGCCAGTCAGTTGCAGCCATTTGGCATATTTGCTAGCCAATTGTTTGCCAAAACATTGTACTGCATTATGTGAACCACACACAGCACCTCACTGCTATATACAATTGGAGCACACCATCTAATCCCATGCTATGGCCATTAATCTTAAAAGTGATTGAGAGTGGGGTATGATCAACTGCATTCAACCATTATTATGCATATGATCATAAGTCCTTACTCAGCAGATGTCCAGCTGATGGCCAAGGTCCTGATACTTCACAATAAGTCCAAGACAAAGTAGACCTGAGGTGATGTGAAAGGTGAGGTAGAATATAGCATGATGCTATGATCCCTAATGGTCTGTGTTCTGCTTCTCTTCTCTTCTCTGCCATGTGCCATCAATTTTTGACTTTTTGCTGCTGTTCTGCCCAGGTGGCACATGGATTTGCAAGCAAGTTACTAGCACCATTCTCATTGTTGGTGGATTCATCTCAGCAAAGAACCTGCTAAGCAGCAGCCTTTCTCTGTGCCACCCAGGAGTAAGGGGCACATTTATTTACATTTTCTCTGCATTCAACTGACCATTTGTTTCCCAGAACCAGGCAGCAGAGGCAGCATTGAAGGCTCCACCTGGGGAAACACTGCAGGTTCCTCTAAGTACTTGGCAGGCAGCACTGAGTGCATATCTCCTGGCAGGAGAAGTGAGTTCTGATTGCTACCCTTTTGGACAGTTTCCACCTGTAGTATTACAGCTGCAGCTTAGGCCCAAGCAGATAAAATGGGTTAGTCTAGTTTGTACCTCTCGAAGTTGACAATGGCTCCATAGGAAAAATTGTGTTGAAAAGCTGGGAATGGGTAGTAAGACCATACAGACTATTTTATCAGTTTTTATTGGTTCTGGTCCATTTAAACCTTTCTGAGAAAATATCCAGAACTGGTCTTGGTCTGGTCTTTTTGGAATAAGGCAAAAAACTAGACCAAACCAGACTTTTAAAACACTACTCACACCTGGTTGAATGGAAATTCCAATATCTAGTGTATTGGAAATGTTGCAAACAGTAATTTATCCTATGTTTGACTTGTTTGACTTTTTAGCCCCTGTTCATCTTGTTTGACTTTTCCATGCCTCAAACATGCTGGGAACACATGTCCACCTCATGTTTGATACATACATCCTCCTCATTGTAGTATAGCCTTCCAAGTATGGACCAAGTGTAGTAGTATAAAAGCATGAAAATAGCCACTAGTCTTGTTCTTGTTGGATTTCCTCTGACAACAACTTTCCTCCTCTAGTGGCTTGTGTTTAATGATTTGGTATGCCAGATGCAGTATTGTATCATAGAAAAGGCTATGATGTACCTAATCATACTTGAGAACCAGCCTCTGCATTGAAAAATACACAAGCTGCAATAAAAGACTTTTACAAGAAAAAACTGGCCATGATGCTTCTGAGTCGTTCCTCTTACAGCATGTCAATGCACCCATTGCAGTGTCCCTCAAGTTCTGAGCCTGGAATGTGATCAACAATGATAGTGTTTCCTCTTTGTAGTGGCACTGTGTAGATGGAAGATAAAATCTTGTGCTCTGTCTAATGACTCTAATCTGTCCTTCTTGGCTTGCACGTGTCTGTGTAGTGAACACTATTGAGGAGCCTCAATGGGAGGCAATGTGGTAAGAAAGGGGGTGCAAGTCAATGAGTACTTGCCTATGCATTCACTAGTGGCCTATTATAGGTGATGTCTAAGGGAGGTTCTTGAGTATAAAGAATCAAGCGAGAGAAGCTCAATATGACAGTCAGTAATTCAGAACCTGGACCAAAGCTAGTCTCAATGGTAAATGCATTAAATAGTATTCTACTATGTGCATGGACCACATGAGGGCTAGAACTATGAGTACACTATAACTATATTAACTAATAAGTAAAGGCTATATGAGAAGCCAAATAATATGGTGTGGCAGCACTGCCTACTATGAAAAGGCCAGAGATTGCGAGGATGTGGCAGATCTATAGATAAATGAAAAGTAAGTGGTTATAACAATCAAGATTTATCAAGATACAAGATCTATTGGTGATGACAATGGAGCAATAGAAGATAGAGCTCAATCAGCTATAATTATAAGGGAATGATAATATATAAGGCAATATAGTCCCAGGATCACATGAAGTCATGTGACCACTGACTAAGCCTGGTCACATGATCTATACCCCTTAGTGGAAACAAAAAGAAAAGAGAAAACGAGGAGGGGAGGAGGATAGATTATGGCAAGGTCTTGGACTAGAAAGCTAGGTGACATTCAAAGATCATCACAGTCTGAGTTCCATACATTTCTTGTTTTACTAACAATGCTCTGTATGAACGCGGATGGCAGCAGTCGCAGTCGTAATTATGACGACCTGGGAAAGAAACAGGTGGTGGAAGGGCATAGTGAGTAAACCAAAAGATGTATCTGACCTTGACATTGGAGCGCAAGGATGTGGACATGGGTGATCTAGCAGGGGAATGCAGGTTAGTGAGAGAGGAGGATGCAGTTGCAGTTGCATTCATGATGACCCATATGTGAGTCACTCTGGGCAGGGGACCATGTGTGCTTGTGGCGGTGATAGGGCCAGTGTGCTGGCCAGATACTGAAAAAATGCCATGGCAAGTTGCAAATGAATAATTGGATAGAATTTGTCTGGTAAATAGTAAATGTGACTTCGTAAACGATAAACAGGGAGATAACAAGCAACAGGGAGACAATGAGCAACAGGGAGAAGCAACGAGAAACAACGAGAAGCAATGAGAGGCAACGAGAAAGAATGAGTAGCAATGAGAGGCAACGAGAAAGAATGAGTAGCAATGAAAAACAGAGAGAAATGGCATTCAACCCAGCCAACGTAAATTGTTAGAAGAAAGATAGATACTCAAGTATTGGTAGAGCTTTAGGCAGGCATCCATGTGCTGGCTTCAAGATCCAAGAAATCAGGCTGGACGATGACATCTACATTAAGTAGGGAATCAAGACCTATCCTCATCTGCACCTGTTCCTGTCATTACAGCTTGTCACTAGTTCCATCTTATCCATATTCAACATTGCTTATAGTACCTATTGTAATGCCATAACTTTGAGAAACAAGCCAAAGGATTTGAGGAGTGCATGTGCAATTTCCAGGTGTTGGTGTTGGTCACCACTTCAGCTGGGCTAGCCACCACATTGTGTCAATGTTGTCATTTGCATATGGAAACAAATTTCCCAATGCAATCATGCCTGTGAACAAGATGGCACATGAGTGAGACATGAAATGGAAGCCATTTAAGATAAAGAGAATGAATGGAGCTACACCAATGATTTTTCACCATGAGTTTAGATCAAATTCACGAATATACCAAGTCATAATACCTGAACAGGAGGGACTGCACTGACAACTTATCTTCTCTGATGTTGCCACTAACAATCCTGTTATCAGTTGTGCATTCACACATAATGCATATGACATACATAATAACCATGTTCCTCTGCCCATCCAATCTTGAGATTAAACTCATCCAACTTGAAGATATAGATGCATCTGCCGGACATTGAAAGCTGCTTTCAGCTCCTTTGGGAAAGGGAGATAAAAGGCAGTGGAGCTAGAGGCTGCCTTAGCTTGCAGTGCAGTGCACAGAGAGCCCTGTTTTAAGTGTAAGCAGGGATATGATAGGCAGACATCATGATCAGAACGCACATTCCCCTCTTATGCAGATCAATAAGTAGTTGATCAAATCTTTGGCACATGTCTTATCCTCATATACCAAGGCAGTGTACATTCCAGTGAGGATGTCTTCCTGAATAGATTATACAATTTGGAAAAGTGAACTGGTTGCCATTGTGATGTCAAATTTGTGTTTGGCTGCATTGCTCTCATTGTATGGTGGATGCCAAAGGTTAGCTGTGCAATGCCTATAGTTAGTATGGTTTTCAATGACTACACTTAATAGTATCTTACAGCACACGCCGACATTGCGAGCATTGCCAGCTAACTAGAGAACTAGAATTGTTGTACCAGAACTGAATGTGGAAATTGAGGAAGATCAGATTAGTGAAGAATGAAAATTCCTTCAAACAAAGTTTGGACCCAGGTTGGCTTGGGTTGAATTTGAGAGTTTGCAGGCTTGCCACTTTCTCTAGCCTCAGGCTGTCTCATGGTACCTGCTTCAGCTGTGAATTAGTACTTTCATTACATTTTCACAATAGAAGTTCTAGACATATTTTGCATATTCCTTTGCAGTGAACAAAACAATGTCTTGAGGTGAAAGAAGTTGTTGTTGTTCCTGCTCCTTCTCTTTCTTATGCAGGTCTTCCTCTGCCTTCCACAAATTCTTCACATTGCTGTTTCCTGGCATTATCATTCAAAGGAACTTGGCTCATTTTGTGGCATCTACATGCAAATTTTCCCAGAATGCATTTACTTTTGGTTGCTCTTCCTAGCCCAGGAATGTCAACAACCAACCAAGTATCACTCTCTGGCTATGGGTGTCACTTTAAAGTGATCCAAATTAGTGTGACATCAACAGATTTCCTATGTGCACTAAATGATGTTCTTTGCCTAGTGTCATGACCTGTTGTATGGTTGTATATATTATGCATAAGTCATCAATGTGCTGTGCCACTCAACTGCCACACAGACTAATCTGAGCTCTTGAGTTTAAAGCTAGTGACCCTATCCTCATGTAGCTCCTTCACTTTGGAGAACAAGCCTACAGCTCTTGCTCAATTTTGCTTGTAGGTGTTCTGAAAATGTTGCTTGACATTGGGAGATGTGGGCTTGAGCAATTTGAATCCATATACAACCCAGCAAAGTAACCAACCTGGACAGCATTGGGTGAAAAATTGCCTTGTCTCATTAGGTTAAATGGTAGTGTTGCCATAGCGGATAGTGCCAGAAGGGAGGTGGATGGTGGACGGAAGGGAATTTGATGACAAGACTGAGATTAAATAACATTAGGTGGTTTTCTAGGGCATATTACAAACCATGCTATTTTCACACTCAATCTGCACATTCAAGCAATCCCTACTTCATTTTGCCATCCCTATTTATATCGCTCCACCATGAGAGGTGACTATTTGTGCATTCCAGCCTCCTCCCTAAAGTTGCATCCTCAAGAGGTCCTGATCTGTGTGTTTGAGATACACAGCCACAACATGAGGTATAGGCATTCTGAGTGAGTCTTGATTGTGGTCTTTCAACAACAGGTGATTTGGGAAAAAATCCCACTACATTTGTTGTACATGCCTGAATAAGTAATATCTTACAATTTAATACAATTTAATACAAAAGTGGTCCAGTCTATTCCAAGGTGAACCCACCAAACCTGAGCTCCTCCATTAGTTCAAATAGCGTGTTGTGAGTGCACATGAGCTCAGGAAGTGGACAAGCCTGGAATTGAGGAAGTACTAATGACTACATTAAGGAAAGAAAAAATTTGCACTTGTTCCCCTTTGACAGTGGCACACCTCTGAACACACATTTTGTCCTTGCTCCAGTTGACCTCTTGCAAAAAGTCAATGTGCATATACACTTGCCTGACATTCTATATTAGTATATTATATTAGATAATTGTAACTTGAAGCACTTACTGATATGAGGATATAAGTGACAGCAGATACTGTGATACCATGGGCTTGTGATGGCTGCCATGTCCAGTGCCCCCCTTTCTCTTGGTATGCTTCTTGGAAGCCAAAGAACCCAGGAGATCCTTGGTTTCTAAGTATCTGCCAAAAGAGAGCAGATTGCAGATACTGCCATGATCAAACCATTGAAGCTTGGATTGAGTTTAATATAGACAGTGCTGTCGAGTAAGTAAGGCTGCTCACCTCATCATTGCAGTATTTATGCCACATAGATTTATGCCACATAGCATAGCCAAATTTGTTGCCCCATCTCAGGTACCACCTGTTACAATCGCTGTCGACTTTGAAGGACTTAGAGGAGTGGACGTCTCTTTTTCTTTCAACGTTCTTCCGTTCTCTATCTATCTTATAAACAATACTCACTTCCTTCTCGATCGAGCTATAGACTAATGATCTCTTTCGGTCAACCTCCTTTCTCTTTGTTCTATCTCTTTATCTCTTTATCTCTCTATCTCTTAACTCGTCTTATCTTGTACCGCCTTTTTCTCTTATCAACTTCTCGATATGGTTTCCTCTCTCTCACTGCTACTTACACCGCTTGGTCCGTGCCCTCTCGCACCCACTATAAATACCCCAGTAGCACGATGGTGTTCCCTAGCTAGTTCTACGCAATCAAGCGTTATCTAACTCTTCCTCCACTTGACCGTCTGCAAGTGAGACATTCTCTTATCCCTTCTATTAGACTTGATTGGTCTCTTCGTGAGTACCTCGTCTAAGTAGCAAGGTAGTCGTTATCGCTTCGCGTAACACCACCCATTGGATGGCCATTCACTAGTCATTGCTGTATAATGTATTGGGAGGTCTGGAGAGGTGTGGCATCATCCCTAGATGATCTGGTTGTGAAATGAGAAGGTAGATAGTCGCTTGAAGAGAGTTGTTGTTGAAAAGTTTCTCTGCTTTGGCAATCTGAAAGGATAAATTAATGATGTGCTACAAAAATGGACTGCCACTGACAATTGAATACAATTTTACTCAAAATCGTTCCCGAGACATTGAGGTGAGGTCTTGTACACCTTCAATGTCAATCGTTTCTAAAGGGATAGTCGTAAAATGTGCATGGACATTAACATGAAGCCACCTAGTAACTATCCTCCTCAGGTGCCTAGAGTGGGTTCATTCAACTTTATTGGATAAGAGGGTAGTTTTGTTATGGATTTAAATAAATTCTCAAGGTTTTCAGGACCATGTCCAATCAATTTTCTGTTCTTGAAAACCCCATATACACTCTTTAACTCCTCGAAATCACTTGCTGGATCATAGATATAGAGCTGTGTATAAGAGGGTTGATGATTATCAGGTGGCAGTAAGGCACCCATGAGGTAATGAAGAGTTCCATGAATACTGAATGATTGTGGTCCTGATCTTTATATAGCCTGATTTATGTTTACTTCAAGAGAAGTGAATGCCATGGCACTGTTGTATTGATGTATCTTCAACTTTTTGAACTCAGAACAATCTTGAGGATCATGAAATAGTAAATCCTCAAAATATTATTGCCATTGCTGAATGCAGGGAAGACTAACTTGTAGAAAGGTATAAGTCTACAGTAGGTAGTAAGTAAGAGTAGTAACGAGTGTAAAGGATATCTTACCTCAGTAGACGTGGTAGTTGACTGAGGTTGTATGCTATGTACCAACAGAAAATAACGAATGTGTTGGGTAAGCTACTAAATACACACTACGACGATTGAACTCCAACACTCCCCCGGTCACATGACCACACTACACTTTGTTACTACACTTTTTTGTACACTTTTTTTGTACACTTTTCTTTGTGAGTTGACTTATGAAGTCTGACTTACGATTCATTACTGATTATTGATTTCATAGCTTCTTGGGACATGTATGTATTGATTTATGTAGAAGTAGTAGTTGTGTCACATGTACTATGTTAGCTTTAATAATAAAATGATGTTTCAATTGAAATTTTTGATGAAGTGATTTTTATTTGATCAAATAATGGAAGTATTTCAGCAAATTAACCCATACTTGTACAGACCACTACAGACTTCTCCAGACCACCCCCAGACCTCTACAGACCACTCCCCAGACCATCTTCTAGACTACCTCCAGACCACTGACAGCACTCTTCAGGCGCTGATTGCTCTTTGTAGCTCCCTTATTCTCCCCCTCTGTTGGCGCGCTGTGATCAGCGAGCCAAATGAGCATTCCATTCGGCGTATTCCAATCACCTCCGCTACATATATATATACCCCACAGTTCAGTTCTCGCCTCTCATCCCGTTACCCCACAGTGTTGAGAGGTATGTTCATAATCATCCTACCTATGATACGGACACGCGCTAACAACTACCTATCAATAGCTTACACGTGTCCTAGGTAGACTATATTCATCCCGTTACCCCACGGTGTTGAGAGCTTACGCGTGTCCTAGTTCTTAAACCCTCGATCTGTGGCCTGTGTTGCCCAGAACTGGAGTTGTCAGTCCCTCACTTCGTGAACAAAATGTTTCGTTCGACGAGTATGGTGCGTCTCTTCTCATCATAGATGCAGTGCGCGCTGCTCGCAGCGTCGTAACCCATCCAGCAGCCCGTGCACGCGAGTGTCGACTTGCTTTGAACCAGAGTCATCGTGGATCCACATGCGTGTTCTCCATTCAGGTAAGTTTTTTAAATTTGGTTTCTTCCTTGTTAACAGCTTGTGTGGTGTCTTGCCATCGAGCATGCGGGATGCCGTGTGGTTCTTGACCCAAATGGCATGTGCTAATGCCTCTCCCCACAGATTCTTCAGCAGTCCACTGGCACTCGCATGCAGAACCGTGCACACCTGTTCGACGAGGGTGCAGTTGAGCCGCTCAGCCACGCCGTTGTGCTGTGGCGTGTTGTACATGGTGAGTTTGCGCTCGGTCCCCTCAGTTTTTAGGTACCGGCTGAACTCATCGCTCAGGTACTTGCTGCCATGGTCCAATTGCAAGTGTTCTATGATGACGGCGCCATGCTGTATCCACACCCAAGTGGCGTAGGATTTGTACACGTCGAAGGTGTCCAATTTCACTGCAAGGAGGTAGAGGTGCGTGTAACGAGTGTGATCATCTGTGAATGACACATAGTATTTCTTGTGCCTGGCAAGGGTTTGTACATCCAATGGTCCCCAGACGTCACTATGCACCTCATCTCCAAACATATTGCACCATTGCGGTTTGCAGACCTTCCCGACCGGTTTGCAGATTGCTTTTCCATACTCGCATGACTTGCACTGACCCATTGTCATGTGCATAGGGTCCAGTTTGATGCCCTCGACCATGCCTTTGGCAACCATGTCACGGATTGTGCTCGGTGCGAGGTGGGAAAGCTGCGTGTGCAGTTCTTCCATGGTGAGTACCTCCAGCGAGCTGGTGCTTCCTGCTCCGTTGTGCCTAACACGATATAACCCATTTCTAACAGGTATCTCGCCTATCAGGTGCTTCAACTGGGGGTTGAAGATGCGGCAGACAAATTTGTGGAACAGTGCGGCATAGCCTGCGGTCATGAGTTTGCTTATCGAGATAAGGGTTACGCCCATAGACGGGGCATACAGCACATTCTTCGAGAGAATTCGTGCCTTGGTCTTCCCATTTGGTAACTTGACATATAGGTCTCCATGTCCAATCATGTCGAATGTACACTTATCAGCAGCTCTGACTCGGATAGGCTTAGGCGTGACAGTGGGGGTGAAGTTGACAAAGAGGTCTCGGTATGGGGATGGATGCTGGGATGTCCTGCTATCATATAGCTCGACAGTAGTAGATGCCGAGTCCGCATGGGCAAGGACAGCAAACGGGATGGTGGTGATGACACTCAGTTCTTCAGCAAAGGACTCAGAGCTGTTGATGAACCACATGCCATCGGGTTCGGATTCATCGGCAGCAACATTTGCACTCTTTGAGCACTTCAAGCTTGAATCCTTGGCCTTTTTGCCTCTGGGTTTCCACCCCTTGGGTGCTTGACCATGTTTACCACCACTTTCCTCCCAGCAATCACCACCTTTATGGCTGTTCCATCCACAATTGTTGCAGTCGCCGCTAAATTTCTTTGTACATCCATGCCTCCCCAAGTTCTTTGCATCGGCATTGAAAGCCGTGTCCTCCTTTTCTGCTTTAGGTTTGATGGTACCCTGCATGACCAATTGGTCATATGCATCAATGGCCATGTCGACAAGCTCCTTGCTCATCATCTGGCAGTTTTGCCATCGTATATTTGACGAGATTGTCATGAGCAGTGCATTATAAGAATGGGACAGGGATGTGAACATCATATTGAAGAGGTCCGTGTCCAAGACGGGATGTCCGATGGATGCAAGCTCTTCACAGAGCTGTTTCATCGTCTCGAAATGGGCCCGGGCATCTCCACCCTCCTTGAGTTTCAGCTCTCCGAGCTTGCATCTTGTCTCTACACCGATAATGAGAGATCGTTGGCTGAACTTCTTGCAGAGGAACCCGTAAACTTCGAAGGAGGTCGGTTTGGACATGATGTCAATGAAGATTGAGTTGGGGATGGTGACAGCAATCTGCTGCTGTATGATAGCATCTTTTTCCGTCCATTTGGCAAGAGCTGTCTCATAATCCAGTACAGCCTTGATCTTATCAGGTGTGGTTGGTACCCACGCAGTGCCTTTTCCATCTGCAGGGTTAGCTGGCAGATGTTTGGTGCCATATAGGTATCCGATCAGTCCATGTGCCATGAGCAAGAGCTCGAGTCGCCTTTTTCAAGTAGGCCATTGCTTCCCTGAAGCATCCAGCTTCGGGACCTCGAGAACTTGGTCTCCAACTTTTAGGTTAGACATTTTCACATGCAGTAGTTGTGTTGGTTTGGTTTTAATTACAGAGCACCAGGGCTCATAACCTGTAGAAAGATATAAGTCTCAATAGAGGTGGTAGTCAACTATATTACCTGTAGAAAGGTATAAGTCTACAGTAGGTAGTAAGTAAGAGTAGTAACAAGTGTAAAGGATATCTTACCTTAGTAGATGTGGTAGTTGACTGAGGTTGTATGCTACGTACGAATGGAAAATAATGAATGTGTTAGGTAAGCTACTAAATACGGACTATGACAATTGAACTCCAACATAACTTGATCTTGAAGACAGCATACACCAAAGTGAGTAGGCAATACTTTGAGTATGTTGTGGAGAGGTGGAAGGAGATGACCTGATTGTATTTGAAATCACTTACATGATACATAGTGATAACAAAAAAAAATCAAGAGATTTAATAAGCCAAGAAAAGTCCAAGGTCTAGAACAAATCTCAAGGCCTTCAGAAGTGTCCAGGGTCTGGTCTAGAAGAAAACCTTGAGGCCTTGATGTCTTCAGAAAGAAAGCCAAGGATGCATACATAATGACTTTCTGGAGTGATAGCAGCTGCTAATAGGTGATCAGTTGCATAGTAGTATTCCTAGCCTGGGTTTTGTTTCAATAGTCCAGAGAAGATGGCATACTGTATCAAAGGAATAAATTTTTCTGTTTGACTTGCCAGAAGATGGCAGATGGTGTCATGTTTGACAGTTTAAATATATCATATGATGAACAATTCAATATTATCATCCATTTCAAATAAACATATTATAGTGTAGTCCATCTTCTATGAAGAAGTGTGACCAAAAACACAGACAATGCAGCAATGAGCAAGCACTGTCCAGTGCTGAAGGGAACCAAACAAGCATGACTGAATTGGACAACCATATACTAGAACTTCTAGTAGGATGGAGTTGGACGACCATGCAGAACCATTCCTTCAATGGAAAGAAACAAGCAAACAGATTGAATTAGATGACTGAAATGGAAGCATCAAATGATCAGTAATAATATATATACAACATCGACAAATGGATGAGGCCATACACCCATTACTTTCAAGACTGAACAGACCTAGGACCTAGAGGACCTAGTCATGCTGGTGACAAACAATTTGGATTTCTTGCACTTCTTACTTTTATCAAGGTGCTTGTTGACGTCAGTTGATGACTCTGGCCTTGTCACTGACAGACCAGTCTTCACAACAGTGTGATGCTTTTATGGAGCGACCATGGTTTGTGTCCAAGTCCATAGTAGTAGAGTCAACTGCTTACTAAAGCAGCAGTGAGGAGACCAAGCTGAACTGAATGGAATTTAGCTCCATTATGAAAGCAATGGGAGATTTTGCTGTATGACTGGAAAGAAACTGAAGGAACCGAAGTCCAGTCGGACTATTGGACTAGCACTCGGGGGCTGATGACCACACTTGGAAAGAGAAAAATAATAGGGATGGAAGCAAAGGACTTTGGCAATAAGCTCAAGAGGTCAGAGCTGGGTCTACCAGCTATGACTGACTCGAGTATTTATACAAGCGGACTATTCTACATACAGGTGGACTACATGAGGTGTTACATACATACATACATACTAAGTGACATCATGTCTACATAATGATATAAGGGAGTGGGTGGTAATGGAATGATAGTGGTGATGACATAGGAATATAGTGACATTGAGGAGAAGGGCTGAGGGGTAGATCACCTGACCTTAGTCCGGATGTCGGTATGTCTGGTCTTAGTCCGCTGTGTCAGAGAGGCCGGACTGTAACGGACTGTACTCCAGACTATGAGTGGTCGGTTGGTAACAGTAATTTACAACAGAAACAGCAGAGATTTCAGGGGCATCAGAAAATGTTGCTAGATGGTCATCTTCATCATCCAAATCGCTGTCATCATGAAGGGGGTGTCTGATTTGGTTGTTTATTTGAGAAAGACAGAGTTTGAAACTGGTGGGGATGCTGGTAGACTGAATGTTGCCATCCTCCTTGAGAAACACTTGAGGGTATGCAGTGAAATTCATTCAATGAAGGTCATTCATAGGATCATGGCAGTCATGAAAAAAATTGTGGGCTCTCATCCACTGGGCAAGAGCAATCAACCACAGTATGTCCACCTCCTTTGATGATGCTATGACATCCATAACAATGCAGCTCCAGAGACTAACTATGTCTATGGAAGAGCAGCTGCCATCATGGTTCCTGATCCTTCTTGGGTCAAGGAAACAAAAGTTGCAGGCACATCTATTGATTGGTTTACCCATGACATTCCAACTGAAATTGCTAATAAACTGCTGTATTGTCAAACCTTGAATGATGGTTCAGCAGATGTGGGAGGGTTTCAAACATCTCTTGCCACATGAAAAAATAGGTTCTTTGTCCAGTTACCAATGCTCCATGTTTCATGATATATAAAGACCGCCAACCCCGAACGCTCTGGCACAATATGGCACAGAGAGTTGACTTTAATCCTAATCCCTTGGAAATCATTTGATCAATGATATTTATTGCTGCATAATGCAAGACTTGCCATAATTTATTGAGCAAATCAACAATCATACCCTGACATAGCTTAGCTGGAGCCACAAGGTGCTCCCATCTCCATTGCACCTCCTATCATATACCTGTTCCTATTATACCTGTTCTATTACATCTGTTCCTAGTATTACACCTGTTGCTACCACACCAACCTCCAGCCCACAGCCTACCAGGAATGATGCATAGCCTACTGGGTAAAGCAAACGACTTACTATTGGCAAGGGCCATATAGAAATCTTGTTCTAGGAAATTGTACATTTGGAATGATATCTAGAGTGAACATAAGGTGAGCATCATTTAAAGGACAGAGGTGAACATACCATTCATATTGGCAGGCCACGGTGCAGGGGAATCAGGGTTGGTTGCTCATATGAACGAGTCGAATATGTTGTGGAATGTTCCATCTTCTTCAACATTGGAGTCACGGTGGTTGTCGGGCATGGTAGTGGTGGATGGGAAAAAAGAAAAGACGAGATACTAGGCGAGCACTATGTAGATTAAGTATTACCTGCTGCATGCCTCGATCACAATACCAAGGCCCCAGGCCATTCCAAGGAGGTCCCCCGCCACCTGTTGTTCTCATGCCATATACTTTCGCACATGACCTAAAAATGAATGAATGGGATGGTGTCATCAGCAGTATGGCTGTGCATTATGGCTGTGCATTATGGCATATTTTCTTTCTTTATCTATTGTTAGTGGTGAAACATAATTGTTTCATCAGGCATGATTTGACTTTGCTAACTGTGTACAGTCTATTGCTGGCACACATTGATGTCATTGGAAGCTTTCTAAGCGACACTGTAGACAGCATAGATGCTAGGATGATCAAGTTGAGCACAGCACTTCAAATACTGGCCTTTTATTCCTCAAGCTCTGCTTCCCATGCTCATGTCACCTGATGAAACTATTCTATCCCCACTCAACAAAGCTGATGTCCAACAAATGTTATTGTTGCCCCTCTCTCTTGTCGGCAAATTATTTCTCCTCCAGAAAGTCAACCTCTACTACTGCATCGTGGGTGCTCTATGGATGTGAGTGTCTTTAGACTTCAATACAATGATATGAGATCATCTATAGAACAAGTTATTGACTGCTTATAGCTGTGTGTCAGATGGTCTCAGCAATTGTGATGAAGGATCTGTTGTTGGTCAGTGCTGCTGTCATCTTGGTTCAAGCTTAGTAAATGTTTCTACTAGTACTTTGTATCATCATGCATCCCATTACATCTAATTCATGTTATGGTTATAAGCTAGCTGATCAAACTTTTGATGAATGTCGGCCCAAATAGACAGAAAGTGAGTCCTTGTTCCTCAATTGGTTCGAGTTTTTCACCAACAGCTTTCCAGTATTCCTTTTCCCCAACTCTGTTCTATTCAATTCTGTGCAAACCATGTCAGACCTCCTAAATGTTTGAGGGATAAAAAGCTCTATGAAATGATGGAGGGCACAAAAAAATTGGCAAACTTTTTGAACAATGTCTTGGGAGCAATAGAAAATTGATAGGTCTAGTTGAAGTTTCTTTTACCGTACATATAGCTAATGCGATGCTCAGGAAATGGCATGCCCATGGAACTAGAAAATTCTTCAAAGAGTCTTACCTTCAATGTAACCAGACCTAGCATTCAGTCCAAATGTGGCTGATTTAGACTGCCCTCTATACCCATCAGCACTATTCTATGACTTTAATATTGACATGACAGGTAAGCATTCTACCACATGGGTTATTTTCAGTACTTACAGCAACAAATCAGATATAGTGGCAACTGATGGTTCCAGGCCCAACCTCAGCAGAGACTCTTATCCAGCCTGAGGTAGAGAGGGTAGAGGAAGTCTGATTTGGTTTAACCAAGTCACTATGATCCAATCAGCTGAGCTTGGTCACTGGACTAAAGAGAATGCTGAAGATACAGGACTTGCTGCTAGTACTGATTTCAAAGTTGATGCAGACTCCTTCTTAAGTCCAGCAGCTCACCTGGCTATTGCTTAGGATTCCTGCTCATTGTACTGCAACCTTGAACAAGCTACTTCAAAAAGCTCAAAATCAATCCTGAAGATTCTCAAGAAGCAAAAAAGACTGCCCTCTGAGTATCTACTTAACTCTGCCACATTCTGACGGGAAACAGCAACACCATTAAAGGCTGTCTCACTCTATGCACTCACCCAGTTGAAATGAAAATGCTACCACTGCCTGCCAATAAGCAGCTCTGAGAGGGTATTCACTACAAGGCTCCAAAGGCCAGCTTCAGATGTGACATCAATCACCCTTGGATAATATGATGCAGTGAAGAGATTTTGCATGGCGGCCTAGGTCCTAGGCTAGGGATAAGCAGGTGGTCCAGGAGTGTATGGGTATGGGTAGCTAAATCAGCTAGTGGCCTCAGGTAGTGTTGTCACAGTTTCAGTTTCATGTGAGTTTTGAACCAAAACTGGCAATATTTCATGACAAACTCAACTCAACCAAATTGTGGTAAAATTCAGTTTTGCTGCATGTAGTCCCAGTTTCAAAACTGGTCTGAACCGCAAGTTTAGTGCCAGGTTTCACTGCTGTTTGAATGCTACCGTGTATGACTCAGCACTCTAGACTCCAGATTTGAACAACGTCAATAACAAAGACTCAGAACTTCAGGAATGTATGTTCACTCCCTTTTCATTTGCCTGTGACTGTTGGTTCACATTTCTGGCAGTCTCTTAAAGTGTTGCGTGCATCGAATGGTGCAAGTCCTGCGCTAGAGTGAACAGGTGGACTAAGGAAGTCTCATTGCTTATCGAGGAGATTGTTACAAACTACACCACTCCAATCCCTAATCGCAACCTAAACACCCTTAACTATCACAAACTGTAATTTATACCATGTTCAACCATGTTCGACACATGTTCACCCATATTTCTCATGTTTGATACATACTAGACATATGTAGGCTTATGTTTGACCATGTTTGACATGTTTGACTTTCCCATGCCTCAAACATGCTGGGAATGCATGCCCAACTCATGTTTCATACATACTTGCAGCATCTAGAACTACTAGTATATCATTACATGTACTCTCCTCATGTAGTATAGGTATATAAGCATGAATACAACCAATAGAACAAGCCAGTCTTGTTCTCATTGGATTCCCTCTGACAACAACTATCCTCCACTAGCTTGTATTTAGTGTTTGGTGTGCCAGACACTGTATAGCTGTCAAAGGTCGCCTGCAGAGATGAGACATGTGCTCGCGTTTTTTGCCCAAAAAGTGAAATTTTGGCAAGAACATTCATCCCAGTGGTGTTGTAAATCACCATCACCAACCGACCAATCGTAGTCCAGAAGCACAGTCTGACCACAGTCCGGCATCACTGACAGTCAGGACTAGAGTCTGGACATACCGACACTCGGACTAAGGTCAGGTGACCTACCCTCAACCCTCATCCTCAATGTCACTACATTACCATGACGTCCCCGCTATCATTTCATTATAACTCACTCCCTTACATCATTACATAGACCTGAGGTCATTTAGAATGTATATAGGTAATACCTCATGTAGTCCACATGTATGTAGAATAGTCTGGTTGTATAAATACTCGAGTCGGTCATAGCTGGTAGACCCAGCTTTGACCTCTTGAGCATATTGCCAAAGTCCTTCGCCTTCCACCCATCTTTCTCTTCTTTCCAAGTGTCCGAGTCAGCCCCTGAGTGATAGACTGATAGTCTACTGGACTTAGGTTTACTTCAAGTGGCACAGTGTGACCTTCATGAAGGACTGAGTGCATATAGTGCTCATCAAGCCTCCCTTTACAACACACTCAGAATTGCCTGCAAGGTGGATTGGCTTGGGCTGGATACAGTGGAGGGCAAAAACCGTCTGGATCATTTGGAAGGGACACCACAAGATCTTGTATGTACCTGAATGCTATATATAGCTATAACTATGATGGGATCACCGCTTCTTTCCCCTTATATCACTGGCTACTTTCTGTGTAGCTATTAGGAACAAAAATGCCGGTGATCATACTGCAGTGGACCGGAGTGGGCGGGCACATACCAAAAGGGGAATGGACTTGAAGGGGTACACACTATAACATGTCTGAGAATGGATGTATTGTGTTGCATCAAGGGAGTTCAGTGTTGCATCAAGGGCCACAATGAGTGTTGCATAACACAAAAACCTGTAATGACAGATTGTGTTGCATCAAGTCTACAGCTACAGGTGCGGATCAACAAAGCTTAGATCACGCGCAAGCTCAAACAGTTTCACAAGTCTGAATACGTGCAGTAATCCACTATCTGTAGGGTAGAGTTTATATACTATTGAAAGTGCTCAAGTGTGTCCACTCAAATGTGGTCAAAGCCTCGAGAAAGCAAACTTTCTTGTGGAACGTTGTGGAGCTCAGATGCTCCCTGAGATGATATAGGGCCTCCATCCACCATTCCCATTGCTCCTAATCATTTCCCGACTCATCCTGCGTTAGTCCGCTCCAGTCCGACCCTTTTTCCTGCGGTCCGACCCCTTTCCGTCGCTCCGGTAGTCCGTTCCAAGTCCGTTCCGAGCCTCGGAACCATTTTCCCACGCTCCCGACATGCTCGGACTGATTTTTTCTTGCTATTCTTCATTCCCCTTTCGCTTTTAGCCTTCTTTAGAGTTCATTTATACTTTCTTCATAGTTTTTTAGCAGTCCCGAGTATGCTCGAGGACTATAAAACCCTGTCTGTTGTATTTTTGCAGGAATCTATGTTTTTCCCTCTCACTTTCACCTCGCACGCACGTCCCCTCACCATCTTACACCTCGTCTTGCTTTCCTCGACACGTCCCGCCCCTTTTCCTCTTTGTTTCCCGCGTTTCCGATAGTCCGGTCCGCTTTCCCGCGCTCCGGACTACCATTTTCCGGCCGGAATCACGCCGGACCATTGTTTTTCTAGCTCGGAATACTGTCTACTCACTACCTGACCTACAGGATCCTTTGGGACGACTTCCCCTTGCACCCCACTCACACCATATTGAGTATCTACAATGTACTATCCCTCACAATAGTTTAGGCACAAGTTGTTGTCTCGTAGTTATTATGTCACTAATGGGCTGCAGTGCCAAATTCCCCTAACTCTGGGATCCAAGTATATCACAGCTATAAGCAACGAGTGACAACGAGTAGACTGACAAGTCTGGGAGTAGTTGAACAGTCTTGTCCAAGTGTTATGATCCTCAAAGAGAATCTACTCAGGGAAGTGTCAGGCCTGAATGCAGGTAATGCACAAGTGGACAAGACTAAGGAGTCTGTCTCACTTGTGGCCTCTATATATTTAGAGAAAGTGTGGGAATGTACATGAGTAAGTTACTTAGTAATTGATGATGTCTTAGATAATAGAATGTACTAGAAGAAGTGATATCAAGTCACGTGTTAGGGTTATGACTAAGCAAAAAGGTAGGTCTAGAATATGTGTTTATAATAATGTGTCATTTTCAATATGACATATCTATGTGACTGGACCACCAGCTATGTGACCCACATCTTGACCAAAAATGTACTAAAGTATTATAGTTTGTGCGACCTAATGATAGATCAATAACACTTTGAGGATAGAATGAAAGCTTACTGGTGAGACATCAAAAGTAATTGTGAAATAGTCAATCAAAGATTTCAGCCCAATCTATGAGGCCACAATAGCAAATACATGTGTACAAAAATAGAATGGTTGTGCATGGGACTATTGAAATTAGTTTGTTGAAATTAGTTTATATTATGAAAAAAATACACATACCATATTAATGTATCAGAGTAGATATCAAATCAATATCAAAATATAATCAATGTTAGTTGTTATCATTAGAAATGAATACTTAGCACCAGTAAATATATGAGAATATACCAACTATGAGTTTTTCTTTCTTTTTTGCATCACCAGAAATATTTGATTGTATCACTGTCGATGTACAACATAGCAACTAGGTGGCACAACTTCAAGTTGATGTAATGCTGTATCCAACAACTTGAGCAATGTTGAACCTGTCAGCACAGTAGCAGTTTGGTCATCTATCCTCATACCTGAGACTTCTAATATTCCTGCCAACCTCATGGCCAACCCTGATGGTCTACCAGCACAGCATTGGCATCTTAACCCTATTTACCTCAATGCCCAGATTGAATACAAGTGTTTGGGTCCATTTGACTCCAATATCCTAGGTTTTCCAGTGGTGCATATTTTTTTATCTTTATTATCTAATGAATACTGAACTTGACAATAGATATCTTTTAATATTGAAGAGCACCTATGGAGAGGTACATGGCAGCTCACTCTGGAACTTGGAATTCCATGGTTCCATGAAACAGAAGACCACTTGTGGGATGAAGACCATGTACATCAACTCCCAATGTTTTACTACAAACACAGGAGAATTAGGCACCAGGAAGGACAGCAGTAGGTTTTTATCTCCTTTGGTCACCCTCATTCATATATCCAACAGTTCAACTACATACACTTTGATACCCAGGTAAACCTGTATTGACACTGGGCATTTAGACAGACACACCATGCACATCACACCAATCACAAGGAGCTTCACCCTTGTGTGAATGAACACTCATGGTTTTTTTTGGCCTTGCTCTCTAATACTTCATATCCCACTCTGTGCAACATGGTTGAAGGAGACATGGTGGCATCATAGTGAATTTGATAGCAGAAGAAGTCAGAGACAGGCAGTTTCTCAATGGAGGCAAGATCTTGTGTTTCTTCACACAAGAGGCATTGCCAGATGCCACACATAAGAACATGCTAGTAACAGGGTCCAATTAGTACAAATTTTCCCCATCTACAAACAGCATGGGATAGCCTTGCATAAGTTTTCCTAGTTAACAAATAACACTACCATGTCACAATATGACACAGGTAAACTATCACACCATGTGACAGGCTAAATATTGACGACCAGGTCATGCCCAGCATTCTCGATTTCTGCAGAGAACACATTGGTACCCTGTCTATTTAGACCATAATGTGTTTATTTCTTGTCTGACAAACAAGGCATTTAGACTGTCACATGGTGTGATAGTTTCAGAAACTGGTTTGTTTAGCCTATAGCATGATATAATAGCTTACATAATACTACCATGTCACAATATGACACAGCTACCAGTAAAAATTATGCAAGGTTGTCCCAGGCTGTTTGTAGATTAGGAAATTTTGTACTAATTAGATCCTGTTACTAGCATGTTCTTATGTATGGCATCTGGAAATGCCTCTTGTGTCAGAGAGGATTGTACAGTAGAGTTTTGGATTCAATGGTTCCACCATAGTTAGTTGTTTTGATTCCACTGGTTTATCAACAGGGCAACATAACCCTTGGCCATGGAGAGCTGCTTTATCAACCA
>JBBPPJ010000006.1:0-48926 GCA_038091875.1 Leccinum insolens
ATTCATAGAGCAATATCTCGGTACTTCGATAGAGTGGGTTGGCGTTGGGCCTGAGCGGGAGAGCATGCTTACACGGGGAGGGGATATATTTAATTAGATGTTTTGTTGTGATTAGATATATTCTCACGCCACATTTAGTACTGACTGTGTTTGTTCACACGGTCCCTTGGTCACTCTCTGTCACGACCGTCCGTCACTCCCCCGCGCCGCCGTAACGACCCGTCACACCGCCGAGTCTTCTGAAGAAGAAATCTAGATATGAATGCGATGGATCCGGTTGTTCACCACAATCCGTCACAAAGCACTTTGTCGCCTGTCTCATCCGCTCGCAGACGAGGCTCAAGGGAGAATGAAACACCTGCACAGAGACAGAAAAGGGAGAAAGCTGCAGAAAGACAACGAAGAAAGCGCGAGCGTGACCGTCATGTCAACAACTTGAATGCCGCAATGTCCTACCCTCAGCCGACCGAACCCCCACCTCCCCCCCAACCCCAACCACCCCAGCAGCCCCCTCAGGCTTTCACTGGTCAGGAGCTCTCGCCCGAGGAGCTCACACGCAGGGAGCGCGTCCGAGCAGCCGCGCGGGAGCGACAACGAAAGCATCGCAGTATCGTGAAACAGCGCAAAATGAGGGAACTCGGTCTCGAGATCCCAAACGAGATGCTGCCCGGCATCGACGATGTACAGTTTCGCGTGAACGGGCAGAACGAGTATCAAATGATGCCACACCAGCTAGGGGCACACCCCCTACATCCCATGAATCCACAGGGTCCTGCGTTTCCTGACTTGACAAGCGGGCAGAATTTCGCGTCGACGCTGTTGGTGTCGTTGGGGTACGCGCCAATAGAGCTGAAGCAGCAGTTCTTCCGGACGCTGGCCCTCACGAACGAGGATCTCATGGCGTTGGAGCCCGTCATCGCGGACGCCTTCGACCAATGGGACACTCAGGTACTCTTTGCTCGCCCTTTCGTGCGTATCATGCACTCACTCTTGTCCGTTCGTTTGCTTTGCTCAGCGGAGGATGCACTTTGAAGTTGCACAGCAGGCGGCTGCAGCCAAGGCGGCAGATGGGACAATGCCAGGACCGTCTGCGCCACCTCCTTTTCCAGACATGCACGGCGGTTTCAGTGACCAGGCGGCAGTTCGCGCGCGGTTCCGGGACACCCTCGTCGCGCCGTCCCCTTTTCAGAATTTCAACCACGCGGAGTCGACAACGGCGACGACGTCCACACCGACGTCCACGCCGGGCTCTGGGCCACCGTCGGATCCAATTGACCCGCACCTGAATGGGGTGGTGATCGCCGCGGCTGGGGACGTGCGACAAAAGGTGACTGTGGACGCTGACGCGGCATAGTCTCGCACTGTGACATAGATTAATCCCATTCATACATTCCTTTCCCCCCTTTCTTTCTGTACGACATCACAATGCACGTGTAATTTAACTTTTCCTCCCCAACCTGTCACACATATTTCTTCTTTATTGCCTTTTTTTTTTCACGAGACAGTACTAGTATACTAGTGTTTATGGTTGGCCTTTGAGTTGAAATGAACGAGGGGAATGGCCTCAGGAACACATGAGGCACATGAAGAGAGAAAAGGAAAAAAAGGCTTTTCTCTCTCTTGTTGGGTTGCATCTCCGAATCACCCCTTCGGTGATAGGTGATTTCCCCCAAAGCTGCCCCGGGCCACCATGGCTCGGATCATGAAATAATAAATAATCCCTGAATCCCAAGAAGTGAGAGTGGGTTCTGTTGAACACAAATGTGCCAAGTCTGTCACCAAAGGGCTTGGGCAGATTGGTCATGTGAAAGGGCAGTCCAGAAGGTGAGGTGTGAAGACCTGAAGCTTGCACTGAAGCCCCATTAGTACTGCCTAGTAGACTGGTGGTGACCAGTCACATCCAAAGGAGGCACATATGGCTGAGGCAAAGCAAGCCATTGATAGATGGACTGGTAAATTTTGTGGGACTCCCCACTCAAAGCAGAGCCTGAGTCACTGGTATGTCGGAAAAGTAAAAAATGTATTTCAATGCATAGGAATAATATCATAATTGTCTTGAAACTCAAGTGTTCCCCTTAATTTTCATTATAAACATTCCAATGTATTGCAATCCATTCAAATGAGGCACTTTTGGAATAAAAGAGCCAAAAATGCCATCAAAAGGTGTGTTAATTACCCAAAATGGGTCAAAATGGGTTTCTATTGCAATGCAAAAAATATTTTTCTGACATACCAAGCTAGTCTTGCATCCCATGCAGTTGTGAGTGCTTCCACTTCCAGTTCCAGTCACTCCAACACTGCCAATGCAATGCTGAAAGTATCCCTTAGGAAACATCAATGATAAATAAACAATCACACTGGCAAGTGCTTCAGTCCAAAGTTGTCAGAGGCAGATGGTTTGATAAATATATTGTTCTTTTTCTTCTCACTTGTGCACATGAATGTACTATAGTTGCCATATTCATTGACACTGTATCACATGAATAACATCTTGCATCATGTAAGTCCCTCGTAAAAATTAAGAGTGAAGCTCCTCTTTGCAACACACAACAGAACAGTGTTAACCACCAATCACTGGCAGCCTGTAGTATGCTTTATGACACTACTGTTAACAGACTCCAACCAATTCATTGTTTGATAACTCAGATTCTGCAAATGACATAGGAAAGAGGACAACACTGAGGATGATTCCCTTCTACAGTCAGCATCACACAGTGATTCAATGAGAGCAATTCATCTCATGTACCAACTTGAATGCTACCTCCATGAAGAGTACATATTTCAAGACATGGTTGATAAAGCAGCTCTCCATGGCCAAGGGTTATGTTGCCCTGTTGATAAACCAGTGGAATCAAAACAACTAACTATGGTGGAACCATTGAATCCAAAACTCTACTGTACAATCCTCTCTGAAAAAACACAAGATCCTGCCTCCATTTGAGAAACTGCCTGTCTCTGACTTCTTCTCAGGTCTCCTATCAAATTCACTATGATGCCACCACTGGCATGTCTCCTTCAACCATGCTGCACAGAGTGGGATATGAAGTATTAGAGAGCAAGGCCAAAAAAACATGAGTGTTCGTTCACACAAGGGTGAAGCTCCTTCACAGTGATTGGTGTGATGTGCATGGTGTGTTTGTCTAAATGCCCAGTGTCAATACAGGTTTACCTGGGTACCAAAGTGTATGTAGTTGAACTGTTGGATGTATGAATGAGAGTGACCAAGGGGGATAAAAACCTACTGAGTAAAACATTGGGATTTGATGTACATGGTTTTCATCCCACGAGTGTTCTTCTGTTTCATAGAACCATGGAATTCCAAGTCCCAGAGTGAGCTGCCATGTACCTCTCCATAGGTGCTCTTCAATGTTAAAAGATATCTATTGTCAAGTTCAGTATTCATTAGATAATGAACATAAAAAAAGATGCACCACTGGAAAACCTAGGATATTGGAGTCAAATGGACCCAAATACATGTATTCAATCTGGGCATTGAAGTAAATAGGGTTAAGATGCCAGTGCTGTGCTGGTAGACCATCAGGATAATAAAGAACTCTTGGCAGTCATTCGCACCCTCCAAGAATGGTGACACTATCTCATTGGCAAACCTTCCTTTGAGATCTGAACAGATCACAAGAATTTGCAATTCTGGAAGAAACCCCAAACTCTGTACCCTCATCAGGTGCACTGGCATACTGTCCTATAAGAGTTCAATTTCCTTATGATATACAAACCTGGTACAACTAATTCTTGAGCCGATGTCCTTTCCCGATGACATGATCATGGAGAAACAATAGAAAACCATAACAAAAACATGACTGTACTTCCTCCTTCTCTTTTTATTAAAGAACAACATCATCTTTTTTTTTTTGAAAAAATACAAAAAATATCAGAAAACAACAAAAACAAACAAATAGATAACTTCTCCTTTGATTCCTCTCAATGTCTTTTTCTCAATAAAGACAATAAAATATATGTATCAAAAGATCTTCGTTCCAATCTTTTAAATATCTCTTGCGATTTGCCCATTGCTGGACATAGCAGTCAAGGCCAAACTATAAACCTCATTACTAGACATTTCACATGGCCTGGCATTAGAATGGAGATAAAAAATTATATAAACCATTGCCAAATGTGCGCCCTCACGAAGGATTTGTCTAAAGCACCAGTAAAAAAAAAACTTATACCATTAGAACTACCTTCACATCCTTGGGAAGATATCTCTATAGATTTCATCTCAGGATTTGCCTTAGTCAACAAGTTTGACTCAATTTGTGTTATCGTTAATTGATTTTCAAAAGAAGTAGTTTACATTCCTTGTTCTAAATCCTTTTCCTCTTTTGACTTAGCTAAATTATATTGTGATCATGTGTGGTGTATCCACAGACTTCCTAGATCTATCGTTTCCGATCACGGTCCCCAATTTATATCTGCATTCTCATCGGAGCTTTGTAAATTATTAGGCATCAAACAAAAGCTCTCTACCCCCTATCATCCCCAAACAGATGGCCAAACAGAAAGAGTAAATCACGACATCATAGCATATCTAAAAGCCTTTGTTTGCAAGAGACAAGCAGATTGGGTCAATTATGTTAAACTCACCCAATTTCAGCACAGCAACTCTCTTTCCACAGCCACTGGTAGCATCCCTTTTGAGATCACATGCAACTACCATCTTCGTCTTGGCTTCGAAAAGAGTTCGTCATCTGCTGCTGGTACCTCAGAGTGTGGAAAAGCACATGCCGATATTAAACAAACGCTGGAATGCAATAACAAAAAAATGAAAAAATGAAAAGAACTGCAGATCTTTCTAGATCTGATGCTCCCGATTACAAAGTCAGCGACAAAGTTTGGCAGTCAACAGCAAACCTCAAACTTCCCTATACTGCCAAGAAGCTCACCCAGAAGTGGATTGGTCCTTTCGAGATTCTGCGAGTCTCCAGAAACTCAGTGACTTTGAAGTTACCGCTGTCTGGAAAACCAGTCTCATACAAACCCAATGCTGTCATAGTCTCTGACAAAGGTTACGGTGAACATGAAATCGACTTCTTGGTCACTTCTTGCATGAAATCTGGAAAGCTGGAGTACCTTGTTTGCTGGAAAGGTTTTGATGAAACTGATGACGAATGGAAAATGGCCATGGAACTCAAACATGCACCTGAATCTATTGCCGACTTTCACACAAAGCATCCAAATGCACCCAGCAAAATTCGTGGTTTAACCATGCTGGAGTTTAATCTGTCATGTAGATGACTACACTCCTCACCATAAAACGACTTGTCTGGAATTTGAGTCTTTGAGGAGGGGTAATATTATAAACACATATTCCAGACCTACCTTTTTGCTTAGTCATAACCCTAATATGTGACTTGATGTCACTTCTTCAAGTACATTCTATTATCTATGACATCATCAATTACTAAATAGCTTACTCATGTACATTCCCACACTTTCCCTAAATCAAGTCCTCATATATATAGAGGCCACAAGCGAGATAGACTCATTACCTGCATTAAGGCCTGACACTTACTATCCTCCCTTCCATTGAAGTCCCTGAGTAGGTTCTCTTTGAGGATCATAACACACATTGTTCTTCTGTACCCTTATGGATTTTGAGCTTGGCTACCACAAGTTTTGCCAGGTTTTCATGAAAGCCTTGTAAGCTTGCTGTGTGTTTGCTTCACAATCAAGCAAAGCCAGGAAAATTATCTGTACAGGCAAAGCAAGAAAATACAAGACATTGATCATATATTTTGCAGCAGATGCCATCAGTGTTGATGATGTGTTGGTCCAGTATCTTTCATATACCAAAAATGTATTCATTACATTGAATGGATTAGCTAAGAACACTAGCTTCATGGCTTATTGTGACACTGATTGGGCTGGTGATATAGAAACTAGGTGATTTACTTCTGGCTATTGAATCTTCCTTGCAGACACTGTTGTTTCCTGGTTTTCAAAGAAGAAAGTAGTTGCTCTATCATCTACTGAAGTGGAATATAACAAGTAGCATTTGGAAGAAGGTGAGCTTCAATTTCGGAAGTCAACATCAAGTAAAACTTACCAGTGATGATATGACATTTGTTGTGTGGCAAAAGGCTGAACAAAGGAGGCAGAAATGCTATTCATATTGCCATGACAGATACTGCTAAGCAGCTTGCTTGGATACAATATCTTTTTGCTGAGAGAGGTTATGAGATAAAAGAGCCATTACTACTTAATTGTGATAATCAAGGAGCTATGTTCCTGGCATCTAATTCTGCTCAAGGACATTATAAACACATTGCTATTTGAAACCACTACATTCAAGATTCAGTACAAGAGTTAAATGAACTTGAACTATATCCATGATGTTCCAATTACTGATCAAAAGGCTGACAATTTTACAAATAATATAACCTTTGATAAATTCCAAATGATTTGTATCTGACTTGGTCTCACTAATTACCCTAATAAGGCATTCTAGGCATTGACGAATTGTTTGGCAAGGTTAACAACCCAGAGCCCATGAGGTTGTTCGGTGTGTGGTGTGTGAGGTTGAGAAGGAAACAACAGAAGAGGCAGACATCATGGAGCGGAGCACATCAGATGATGGGAGCATGGAGGGGGCCATTGGATCTGGAAACATTGGAGGAACAAGATTTGGTTTATGTACTGTGTGTGTGCGAGCAACTAATGTTTGGAGCAACTCACTGAGAGCAGCATTATACAAAGTCTTGACATGTTCGTAAGGAAACTATACAACTTGGAAATTGGTACTCAAGTAGTATGTACATTACATTACATTCTCAATCTCGAAACCCACATATCCATCATTGCTTGGCATGGTGATTGATCGCTCTGTATAAAATGTAGGTCAAACACATGGCAGATCTTTTCTTGTTTGTGTGAGACCAAATGAACATAAATCTGATCGACCGTGGGATCCAAGACTGAATTGGGATTTACGGTGAACATGGACATCTCGACATTGAGCTATGAAAACTGATGTCAGTGAGTTGGAACATGATTTGTGATATTGCTTATCAGATATATCTGTTGTGTGACCTTTTTCTCACTCATATGTATTCTTGCAATTTTTCAGCCTGTTGTTTGGTCAACTTTACCCCTACTTGCAAGAGGTGTGAGTTTATGTGTCCACTAAATTGCTTTTTTGGATTTTTCAACTTCAACAAAATTTTATACATCAGCTCAATGAGGAAAAGTGTTAAAATGGTAGTTATTCATACAATTCAAATACTACCAAGTCTAGACATGGTCTAGATCTTTCATTCATGCTGATGTAATGTTGATAAGATGTTGATAAAAGCTACTATTTCTATTGGCTATATTTTGGATTTCATTTGACCTGGAAATATTCTCCCAAGTGAGGGCACTGTATCAAAACCAAAGTGGAAGAGGCACTAGTAGTCTAGGCAAGTACAGAATTTTTTGCAGGCTATATTATGAAACTTGGCAGTGGCATGGCACTGATTCATGAATGCTAAGACGCTAAGGTCTTCAAATCATTTACTGCCCTATCATGTCTCAGGCTGCAGCTGACCTGTCAGAAACTCCCACTGCTCTCAGACTACCAAGCATCCTAGCACTTGATAACTTGGAACCAAAACCTGGATCCCTCCCTCAGGCTCTCACAAAACATCAGCTTGATTGTTACATACTACCTACTGAACCTCAGGGTGCCAAAGAACCTCCCCTTGCAAAGAAATGGAAGGTGGTTAAAACAACTGTGGGTATCTTGAGTTGCATGTCTGTCCTCTTGCTGGATCATACTCACTTTTGTCCAAAGTTTGACAATAGTCGAAACCCTGAAGTTGTTGGCTATATAAACAAGCTAGCACTTGGTCTTGCCAGAACAAGTCAGGATGTCTGTGTGGCAAAGATTAAATACCAGTGTCTTCGTTTGCAAGAACTAGAGTTCATCAAGGCCCTTATGGGGGACGAGTTGGAAGAGATCCAGAGATACTTTAGTCAAATAGAACATCAGATTGGGTAGATCCACCAAGATCTACTAGTTAGCCACACAGTAGAGTCAGGAAGTAATGCAGGACAGTGGGCCTACTTCAGACTTCCTCCCAGCTTGCAGCCTCTGAGGCTCTCTCAGAACAGCGATCCTATTAGTTGTGGTACGGTTTGTGGCCACAGAGTGCTGGCAAAATTCCATTATTGGTCAGAAGTTCTTATATGATCATGTATAATGTTCTTCAAATATTCCATACCACAATATGTACAAACATGTATTGTAGTATTTAGGGGCCTAAGCCTGACCCTTGAATATTAGGTTGCTTCACTCTCAATAAGTGTTGAAACCTCTCTTAGTCTCAACTACTCAACCTAAGTACCTAGTAAGTTTTCTACTAGATTTTTTCTATGTCCTCTATTAACTCAGCTGTGTAAATATCCAGATAGGATTTCTAAACATAGTACAACATACTTCTCCAGGGAACAAAATAAGTTGCTGACATTTTTTCTGATGCAGGCACCAGGAAGGGCAGCAGCAGCTCATCCCCCTTAGTGACCCTCATTCATGCATCCGACAGTTCAACTACATACACTTTGGTACCCAGGTAAACCTGTATCAACAGGCTTGTTTTGATTGACACACCATGCACATCACACCAATTACAAGGAGCTTCACCCAGGTGCAAATGAACACTCATGTTTTTTTTTTTGCCTTGCTCTCTAACATACCACATTATCTAGTTATTCATACATGACAGTGTGACATGATGACTTGTATGTAGGAGATAATGATATTTGGTCCATATGCATAGGCAGCTTATTGGATGTCATTTTGTGTTGGCAAACGAGTGGCTAGCTCGTCTAAAGCATACCTGGTTACTTTAACACTGAACTACAGCACACACAGTACATTGGATCAGAAAGCATTGCAAACATGCAATCATGAGTGAATGTACCCAGGACAGCACAAATACAACTTTCTCCAAGTTAAATGAAATGGTCGAACCCCAGAGGACATCATGAGAGGCGCGTATAGGGGCCACAACTTCTACCGCCCCAAGCCATAGGGCTGAGGTTTCATCTCCAAGCATTTTCCCAAAAATTCTTGTATCATCGGGCGACTTGGGCTCATGAGTCACAAACCATTTGAGTTGCACGTCCAAGACCTCGTGCCAATACATATAGCCCTTTGAATTGTCCCATGCCACCGGTTCAGGTATCCCGATTAGGCAAGCGCATACTAATGAGCCAATGCACAAGTGTATCATGCGGGCCGATTTAATTGGCCAAGAATGTGTGGATGGTGGCACACACTTTGCATAAGTAGTTGTAGCCGACGCTGCGGAACTAGACAACAAGGCAGATGAGTAAGTGATAAATGAAATTGATGGGACTAAGTTACCTCGTCCATTAACAAATCACGAAGGGCTTGATCCTGAGTGGTCCTTGTGTATGGTGTGTATCCTGTTCCCTGGACAAGCACCAGAAAGAAGTAAATAGATGGTTTATGAGTAGTAGACCTTGGCCCCATGCCAATTGCAACGGCCTTTGAGCCATCACACAATCCAGGGCACTGTCAACCTTCTCCTTGGTTAATAGGAAGTCACAGCTTAAGCGAATGAGGGACTGAGAGTTGGTTAGCATGCAATGTGAGAGTAAAACCACGGATTGGAGGGCGATGCCCAACCACTTCTTGCTCATGTTGTTGATGGTGGACAATATGTGCACTAGAATAATCATTGAGTATGTACATTTAGAATAGAGAACAAAAAAACTTACTTGGATAGGTTGAGAAATCCCATATGTATCTATACAGGGGTGTCATGTCTGGCTCCACGTCTCTGTGTGCAGCCTGATCGTGCTCATCTATTGGATCGAAAAGTGTGTCCTGGTTGGACCACTCCTCATAGGTCTCAGAATGGGTCTGAGTTGTAATTGCCGTGTCCAAATCCTGGGTATCATCTTCATCTTCACCTGAGTCTTTGTGATGAGGGTCAAGGGAGGGTGGTCAACCCTATCAAGTAGCTAGGGCTACTGGAAGAAAGTGGTGGGCACCAGGTGTTAGAACACTGGAGTCAGTTCAACAGGTTGTATCAACAAGCTACCTCGGGGAGCGCTGGAAGGTGCCAAGAAGAGCTGTCAAAGGGGTCCCTGGTCAGGTTTGCCAGGTGACATCAACATGCTAGATAGCTCTACACCATCTACCCTGCAAGAAAACCCTTCCTTGGGCACTGTGATCCCTTTGACAGGAGGCCTGCTGGCTTTTGGGATGAGCATGTCCTGGGAATTCACGGTTACTTCCTGCATGCTGCAAAACTTGAGGAAATTTGTTTTTTCCTCACTATTGATGATTTGGTTGTGGTTGACTTTGATGTGTCCCAAAGCAGTCTGAGACATCAGCCCTACCTCACGCTAGCAGCAGATGATCTTGAGGCCACTATGAACCATATTCTGAGGCGATCAAGAATGGAACTGCCTTCTAGATAGCTCCTCCCAGGAGCCAACTTAATGTAGGTACATATCATTTCTGAAATGCACACCATCAGCAATGAAGGTGTGATGTAAATGTACTTCATTGCTGTTTTTGCCACTGGAACTTCAACGTCCACTGCCATGCTGTTCTCCTCATCTTTCTGGCAAATCCAAATAGTAAGGCAGAGTGTAATAAATATGGGGATATTTGGATAAAGTACCAGGACATCTGCAGCTACAACTGTCCACAGCCTGGCAGTCAAGATATACTTCTTGGACATAGTTGGAACTTGGCCATGCCTTCAGGTCCAGTCAAAAGAAAATCAACAAAGTTCTGTGCAATCTTTTTCAATGACAGTTGAATCCTATACAAGATATAGAGCTGCAGCCTACAAGTACAGTCACTGAGCACATGCTGTATAGTATGTTGATCAAAGCTTACTCACCATCCATGGATATGTTTGGTGACCAGGACATAGTTTCCCAGGTGAGGTCCATTCTTTAGTAACAAAAAAAATAATCTGCTCATGTTCAGGGAAGAGGTAGGGCCCTATGGGTGCTGGAGGCACATGAGGCAAAGTATCAATGAGTTGGCGAAGAGGAACAACAAAGTAAGCTGTCTATTTTTGGACAGCCAGGAGTCTTCTTGAATTAAGCTAAAGGCCAGCTTATTAGTGTATTTCTAATTGATAGTCTGCTGACTGAAGGGGTGCCACCAAATCAACATCTCTCTTTGTTACCTCCCCTTGCTCTGAACTGAAGTCAACACTTTTGTCTGCACTTTCCATGGCCACTATTTGCTGAAAAACAATGCAGTAGAATAGGCCACATCCATTAGCATGTTGTAGATATGCCCTTAGGTTCTCCAGCGTTGATAGGCTGAATGACAGCAAGTTGTTCATTAGGATGTGGTGCTGTGATAGGCTTCTCCTGAGCATGATGCATCTATAGCTTGCAGGTAGGATGTCCCGCAATGTGTAGACTGACTGCTTTCAATGAGGGAAAGAAGCGCAAACAGAAGTTGCAGTGATGCATGACAATACGCAATTATTGTAGGTGATAAATCAGAATTGGCCTAGAATTCAATTTTTCTTTCTTTCTTTGATGAGCTGTCTGCTTGGTCACCGTGGTCAGACAGACTTGGACAATAATCATAACCGTGACAAAACTACTAATGACAGCTCTTTAAATAATGTGTGCCTGTCCTATCCTTATACACCTCGTTCACCTTGGAAAATAAGCCAACAGCTCGGTCCCTACACTGCTCCTGTGTGTTCCAAAAGTGCTCCTTGATGTTTGGGGCTGCAGCTTTGACGCTCTGAAAGCCATATGCGATCCAGCAAAGCAACACACCTGGGCAATACTAGGTGAAGGATTGGCAGGTTTCATAAGGCTGGATGGCAGGTGACATTGCCATAGCAACTGGTGCCAGAGGAAATCAGCACGGTTGACCCAGGGAGAAACTAGATCACCATAGCCAGGTCAAACAGGATAAGATGCCCACCCAGGGCAGGATTGTATGATCCACATGAGAATACTGTACACAAACTGTAAGAGGTGTTGGTGCTATCCACATGCTCCAGTGTGATGACGCAAGGGCTACAGTTGAAGGTGTACATGGGAAGGTGCTGTTGCTGAATGGCTTCTCCAGGTCGGTATACTTTTCAAGAAGGGAGTTGATGTTGGAATCATAGTCAGTGCTGAGCTTTGGGGAATAGAAGGCAAAGTACTTCAACATGAAGAAAAGGAAAAAGGTTGCAAATGCAAGCTGGAACAATTACTTGCATAAGAATTTCAGGGCCTAGTAAGTCGCTCCAGGTGTTGTTTCTTCAATGGAACAACAGAGCAACTATTGCAGATCCACATGAAATTCATCATCACCGGCATCATCAACTGTGACAGCACTATGATGCAAATCTTGTCATTAGTTAGAAGACAGATGTGATTACGCTGATGAGAGCATCATAGAAAGTTATTTGACAAATGAAGAGGTTTCCTGAGCCAGCCCCAGAGTGGTGAATTGAGTCATACCATTGACCAACTAAGTAGGATAGGTATTGTCCTGCCCCTCAGAGATGAAATCATTGAAGGTGAAGGGTTAAGTGGATGCCCTGTAGATTTTCAGCACATCACTCACTCAGTTTGCTAAGATCATAAGTTTGGCCCATGGTGATGCAGCTTGCAGTGCTTGCAAACTGGCTTTCTTGTTAATTAATACATGTGGTTACTTTGGTGATTGCGTAGTCTAACTAGTCATTGAAGAAATTTATTTTAGTTACTTTCACTAGAGATACTGATTCTGTACATCACTGTGATGGTGCATATAATTGAGAGGGTAATTTCCATTTATACTACATAATACCTGTCAATATAACAGCTGTTGAATTCCACTGTATTGTATTAAAGTAGCATTGACACTTTTAAAAGGGATTTTCAGTAATGAAGATCAATATTTTTTGTGTATATTGACATCCAAGGCATTCACATGGAAGTTTTGCAATCACTGTTCCTTTATGCCTTGTTGAAAGATGCTCATGAAAATTGCATTGATCTAGGACCTTAATCATGCCTGGTCTTGTTGCCAGATCATTGTCATCCATCATAACCCAGTATAGCCTCTTGGATCCAGTTGTTAGCTTTATTAATGTATATTTAGAGCTGTAGTTGCTTCTTTTCTGATAATGATCTCCTGAAATCAATCAGAAATGGAACTATCTATCTCACTATTGTGTTTTGTTACTTATGCACAAGATGTTCTTGCCAAGGCTGTTGTCAACAGGTCAATTAGCTATTTTGTCTACACAATTATGCTGTATTGGTCTCTGTAGCCTTGGTCCACTTTTCTTTTGCTTGCTTTCTTGATCTTGGTTGGACATTGTCTTGATTGACCACAAATCTCAATCAAATTTCTGCTTTGCATGCAACCATGGCTGATGCTTACCACATCCAACTTTTCAGCCTTTGATTCATGCTGAAATTTTTGCCTTGAACTTTGCTTTGCTTTTACATTTGTGCATCTTGGATTTTTCAAAATCTCAGAATTGAAAAGCCCAAACTGAGACTGAAAAAACCAGTTAGAACAAGACCATCAATTACAATCTTTTGTAGTCCAGTTTTGGTTCAGTTACAGCCTTTTATTGGTTTTAGGACCAGACTTTTAAACACTATCAACCACCAGGCTTTCCACTGGGTTACTCTTTTTCAGAATGCACCTCACCTTCTTTAAACCATCATCTGCCTTTACAATCTCTCAAGGGTCTCCAAAAGCAAAACAGAAAATGATTACAGCTGTTTTATTTTACTTATTGTACTTTGTCATTAATGCTAGTGTTGGAGGCTGCCTACAAATGGGCAAGTATTACCTAATATGTTGGTTTGTCAAAGATTCAAAGCAGCACTCTTGAGTGGGACACATCAACTTTGCTACTATGTAAATGTACAGTCTACATTCCTATCTAAGAAGAAGGATAGCAAGAAGGTAGGTCAAAATTTCAAATTTCAAAGGAGACAATGGCCAATGACAGATGATACAGCTCAAGAATAAGAAAGTTGAAATTATAGGAAAACTACACCCACAGGTACAAGACAAGTGAAGACAGCAAAGGGCTCTGAAGCAATCCTTGCTGGAGTATGTGATTCTGGATCTCATAGAGCACTTGAAACACTTGGTTCTTGACACATGGAATCTGCAAATGCTCAAACCAGTGCACATCAAGTGTTTACTCATGTCTTTTGATGAGGATGGCTTAAAGTACTTTGATGAAAAATTGGTTATTCCAGTGGTTCTAAAGAAGATGTTGGTAGACCCTTCTACTCTCACACAAGACCTATCTGACATCCACAAGCTGCCTCAGCTGCAGTTCTCCACATTTCAAAGTAACAGAACTTTCCCCATCCCATGTGCTGATGTGTGGCATAGTCACAAGGCTTTAGAGCAGTACTTGGAAGATGTCCAGAAGAAGAACACCATGGTAGAGAAGAAATGAGAGGCCATCAACAATGTTCTGAATAACACTTTGACTGATGAAGAGATTGATTTAGAAGATGATGTACCAGACATAGCAGATCTTGCTTTGAGACAATGAATATAATCTTCATGGACCTCCCCTTGTGATGTCAAGGGTGAGATCAAGCATTCTGCTGCATACTCATTGCATGTAAAGAAGATGATCTACAGGTGCAAATATCTGAAAGTCATTATTGACAAGGTCCACACAGCATGGAGGTTCAACAAAATCCATACTGCTTACCATGTGCTTCAGATATGGAACAATAGTTTGGTTGCCATGACTGCTACTCCAGTTATGACAAAACAGTGAGTGCTTGTTTGGCTAGGAATGGTACTGTCTCTCTTATAACTCCCTCCCTGTTGCTCTACAAGCTACCATTAATTAAGTCATATTTGCGCCATGACTTCAAGTTATCGATTCATGGAATGTTTCTACTTTCCTAAATTATGCCATGGTCACACTCAGTTGTTCCCCAAAGGTGGAATCCTGGCAGATGTTGGCTACAGTCAGAGCTGCACTCAGGTTGATCGACCATTGGGCACACATTTCTAGGTGGGAGATACCATAATATAAAGTCTCTATCGCTTACACCCCATCTCCCTTATCCTTCTAAGCAACTTGAATGGACTCAGAGTACTGACCTCTGAACTCGAACAACTTTGATCTATTGATGTTTGGTGATGACGACTTGGAGTTATCAGATTCTCATCTGAGCCTTATTCTGACAATATTTTCAGGCACTTCTGTCCCACCGCTGTCAGGGATATGGCCCTCCACAGACATTGTTCATGCATCTAACAAATCTAATGATCCAGATTCCACTCCAATTCCCATCAGCAATCTAGAAATACCAGCACTACGACTTGATCCATCGCTGCTGAATGGGTCTGGGTTGCCTGTTCCAAGCTCGTCACATTCTGCATCTCTGACTGCAGTAGAGGTGGTTGATCAGTGCTTCCAAGTCAATCATGCCGACTCAGATGACCAGATGACTCAAGCAATGGGACAATGAATCTGGGCACAATGATCAAGCTCCATCAGTGGAGCAATCAAGTGAGTCTGTATCTTTTTTTCTTCGCATACTACCAACATATTCCAATCATACAGAGCTCTTCTTGGAAACTCTTATGGAGCATGCATTTGAATGGTTTTTAATATGCATGGACGCCATTGCAATTTTTGTATATTTCCTTTGTGCAACCAACTGTGCACCTGGCAATGCGGCTACGACTCATGTAACGTGCTCGATCAAAAAGGCCATTGAATTCATTGCAATTTTTGTATATTTCCTTTGTGCAACCAACTGTGCGCCTGGCAATGCAGCTACGACTCATGTAACGTGCTCGATCAAAAAGGCCATTGAATTTGTTGGCCGAATGCAACCCAACCCAGATCAATGGACCCTGGAAAAAGGTATGTTCCCTGTGCAGTTGAAGCCATGCAATGGCTAACCACTTCTCAGTGTCCATTATGATTAGAGACAAACACTGCTACCCTACTTTATCTGATCGTGTCTTTTGAAATGTGTTCAGACATGAAGTGAGTCAAATGTATTATTTTCTTCCCTTCACCTGATCATCTATCAGATCTCGATCATGAAGGACACACTCATTCAAACCACCTACAAATCTACTTGTAGATTACTGGGACCTACTTACCAACAGCTGCCAGAATACGAGTACCCTTGTATTGTTCTACTTAGAAGCCTTGATGACATCGCGATAGCGTTGAACTGGAGTGTTCGCCCCAATGGCGATCGATTCATCTGGGGCAATAGAGAAGAGTTTATTTTATTCCACGTCTACACTCAAAAGTGCTGGATCGCTAGCGGTAATGAAGATTTTATTAGTTGTGAATACATGATCTGACTCGTCTCATAGGTGATCTGGTTCAGAAGACCTGAAATTCGGGAATTTCTCTACCAAGTGCCAACCTGGCACATTAAGTCTAATAAAGAATTTGTTTGCTTGCAAGTGATTAAAAGGAAATTCAGAGCAGTGGATACTCCTAGTAGTAGGCTAGTGTTGATCAATGGATCATCCCACCCAGCCTCACACTCCCACATGGTGCCACACCCCACACTCCCTTGCTTTGCCTTGCTACAACCATCCACAGTACGTCCACCATCCACTGGCATGACTACTGCCTCTCAGATTCCAGGTGCGGTGTATTCAGCAACTTTTCACAGCTGAGCTTGGATGGTAAATTAGATGCATGCCATTACAAGGTTGTTGGTAGTTTATGGGAATGTGGCGAGTACACAGTTGTAGTAGATAGAACATAATCATTTTGGAACCTAGAACATACATCATTGGTGTCAATGCTCCAGTTCTACATCGTTAACGTGAAAGTTGTATATCTCATCTGGAGTTGCTGCTCCACAGTTACTTCAACCTCTCCTCTTGCTTGGTATTGGGTAGTATTTCTAGAAGCTAAATTTCCATGATGATTTGTTCTTCATCTGTTTGCATATAGATGTGCTTTGTTTCACTCTGACTAAGGTGCTGGGCTAATTGAATCCCATTTATAAGCAGCATTGCTAGCAATACATTTGTATCAAAAAAAGAAAGCAAAAAAAGAACTTTCATCTGACTAGACAGCCACTAACTATTCAACCAGACGGTTCTTCATATTTTTCTCACAGTCAGTGGTGCCTCCTCTACCTGGTTAGAGTTTAATCTGTGATTCAACATTGAGAAGTGCCACCATCAAAGGAGTTGAGTATGAGATTAATCACACATTTTTCAGGTTGATAGCATGCTTGGTAGGGGTGTGATTGTCTACTTCTTCAAATTAGCTGGGAACTATCTCCTGTTCCAAGGGTGGGTGATTCAAGGTGGCTGTGAATTGGTGATTATCCATCATTTATAATAGACCATGTGGCCTAGTCATAACACTTTGACAATATGATAAGATGGCCTCTGAGTCAACCAGCTCCACATCCACATCAGCCTTGGAGGTCAGCTCCTCTGACACATTTGGAATTAGAGGAAAGGCCATGGAGCCAGGTAAAGTTTTTGGCTCCATACTTTGCTTATATTTTCTCTGATGCACCTTACAGAAGCAGTTGCAGCTTCATCTCAGGCCAATATGGAACAACAAATCTCAGTTCTTGAACAAAGGGCTGCCAACCAGGCAGAAGTTATTGGCAATCTTGAGTCACAAGTCACAACCATTCAGTCTGCCATGGAGAGAGCTTATTTGAAGAATTTGTTGCAAGAATTTGTTGATAGTTCTCATGGAGACCTTCAATACATGGTGGAGAGGCTCTCAACAAGGCTGGGAGGGGTGGAAGAGGAGGTTCAGCATTTAGGAAGCTCTCAACTGGGGTTTGAACACCTACATAATGCACTATATACTTCAAGGGAATTAAAAACTAAAATGCAAACTGAAATATAGGTCAGTAAATGGTGTCAGTCCATTCATTAGATGTATATAAAGCTTCTACAAAAGGTCTGGTAAGATTTGGTGGTCAGGAAAATTTGTTACAAAGAAAAAAAAGTTGATGAGAGGGTAGACTTTGTTATGTGTTGAAATAAATTCCAGAGGCTTTTTGGACCATTCCCAATTGATTCCCTGACCTTGGAAACCCCCATGTACACTGTTGCTTACTTCTCAAAGTCATTGGTTGAATTGATATACCAGTAAAGGTGGAGGGAGAGGAGGAGGACATTGGTTATCACTATAAAATAAATAGCCAGTGCTTAGGAAACAGTTGGAATATGTTTGGAATATGTCTAATGGTATGGATAGTTAATTGGAGGCATCCTAGATGTCACTACCATCATTTCACCTTCCTTTAGGAAACATATTCTATATATTCCATTTGATAATCAGTTATGAAATTCCAAAGATGATAGAAATACATACTTGAACAATGTATTGCAGTCAGTGCACCAATAATTCATATACATTGGGATTCTTGCGAGAGGTTTTGAGCTCTACAGATGCCATCCGGATGTGTTCTTCATGTAAGGCATTGAAATTGATGATCTGAATCCCCTTCAAAAAGCATGGAACAAGAATCCAAAGGTCACCATCTATATCAAGGTGGAGAGGCATCAGTGGATCCCAAATGTTCCAGTCACCTTCTCCTTGCGATACCACATGGATTGCAGAGGGCACCAGGTATATGTCTAGGGAGCAACAATCATATGATCTGATTGGTGGAAGACCTTCATCACCCATGAATACTTTGAGAACAATGGGAAATATATCTGGACAGGTCTTTGGTTGAAGAGAAAATGAGGGTAGACAGTGGAGGACATTGGGAACATGGATGTAGGTGAATAAAGTGAACAAATCAAAGTGCTGTGCCAAAAGTATTTGTGTTGGATTATAGTTGGCACTGCCACCGTGTGGTGCTAAATTTGCATTGTGCAAGCTGCTAGGTGCTAGTGACATACACACAAGAGTGTGGTTTTGTAGTTGAGATGTTAGTTTCTAGAAAACAACTTCATGACACTCTCAAAGAAACCTGTTTGTGACATTTTCATGTCAGTGATGCTGGCATCCATTTCTCCCACCTTTTGTTTGCATCAGCCCATCCATCTTCTGAGTCAGCTTCTTTATGTCCATCTTTTTTACTTTCATGCTGTATACATCATGCATATATATATATTACTGCCCACTTGGCACATTGAGTCCACTAAAAAAATGTTTGCCTGCAAGTAATTAAAAGGAAATAAGACAATGAAATATAGCCAGCCAATCAGTGCACTCGCCCATGTATCTCATTCGGCATCTGTTCATTGCTGAGAATTCTCCAATCACCAGGACTGTTCAAAGTATTAATGTGGTTGATCCTCTGACCAACCTACTCTTGACAATATGAGTGAAAGCCAAAGGTGCTTTGTTGTTTTAAATGGGCCATTGGACATGGGGTGCAAGATTTGATGGACATAGTCCATGATGGGTGAGCTTACTTATTCAACTTGCAGCTTGCATGTTAGGTAGTCAGTTTCTCACTTATTTGGGAGATAGGCAACTGCACTGCAGAGTGTCAGATTGGCCACATTCAAGAATTGTATAGTGGAGAGGTGATAGTGTGTGGGAACAGACAAGGGCCCAGATGGAGCTCTCTCTTTCAAGATGCACCCTCTCATGCTAGTTGTACCAGCAATGAGCTCTCTAGTTTCTGCAGCTCAGACTTGGAATCATGTAGTAGTGATGGCCCTCAAATCCATTCATGTGCATACTATGTAGTACTGTTGACACTTTTCTCCTAAATGACAAATCCAACTTTCTCAGATTTCAAATTTCATGTATGAATCCAAGCTGTATTAGTTTTTATGTACTAGTTTTCATATTGGAATATACACTATCTCTAGATGCTATGTTTTCTGGAATCAGTGAAGTGGAAGGAACACATCAAAGAATTATGGCAGTGGTGACCTCGAAAGCAGTGGCTATTGGTTGTCAATTTGACTGAAACTTTCCTAACATCCTGTTGAGTAGATGAGGGCTTGCTTCCAATGCTTGCACATAATTATCCATTTTTGTGAGTGACAATCACGAAATTTTGACACAGCTGGTCTGTTACACATAATCACATCAGTATCTTCACTGGTAATGTGAGGCTGCAGGTTAAGACATTCCACACTTGGCTGGAATTCTAAATTGCAAGTACTAATAGTGGGATGGGAAAGACTTGGAGCTAAGACAAACCAACTGTTGCAACCAGGCTGACTCAGACTCGGAATGTCAGACCTTATAACTTCAATACTGCTGTTGCCAGAGCTCAGGGTGTCACTGGGGCTATTGGAACAGATTTTTTTGGTCATGGTCAGGTAAGTAGTACAGATCTATCCAATTCTTCTGATATTGGCTGTTGAGGCAGCAATGCAATGTTAGATGTGTTCATCTCAATGTCAGGCTGTTGCAAATTACTTTGACTCAGAGCAGGAGCCACTCCAAGATAGAGAGCATGCCTGTAGTGATGATTGACTATCTGCCTGAAAGCTCGAATAATGTTGTTCTCATCTTCATGAGGAAGGGGAGGGAAATAGGCAGGAATCAAAGAGTGTCGGAAAATATTGAAAGGTGGCATGAGAAACATAGTCTTGAACACCATGTTGCTGCCTAGCTGTGACATGACAACACTTGGGTTGCATCCCTGTAGACTGTTGACGAGAGAGGCCAGCATATTTTGGGGGTTATCTGTGTGCAAGTCATTGTTGAACAATGTTGATGAGTTGGGATTCCTATTGGCCATGCCTGTGGTCAGACTGGGACTCAGAAGGGCAGTGGATCACTCGGAGTCACTCCCAAGTCCCAGCACACAATACAAATTAACATGGTTCGATAGCTCTAGTTTCTCACTTGGCTTAGCGATCCACACCTCAATATCAATGCCAGATAGAGAAACCCATGTATGCCCATGTGTGATGACTGGATCCATTGAATACTCCTTCTTGTTTCCTGTTGTTCATTGTCAATAATACAAGACAGCAGAGATGCAAGTTAGTATTTGACAAGTGATTGACTTCATCATAGATTCATAATGTCATTGCACAGATGGTCAGATTGTCTGTGATGTACTGCTTGAACTTTCTGATAGCCTACTCTCTAGGTTGTATGAAAGCACACTCCACAGCTCAAAGCAATTATGGCTTTATATCCTCAAGTTAAGGAATGAGAAATGGCATTGACAGTTGAATAGATCAATGAAGGCATAGTTAGAGCCATCTTGTTGGGATCAAGAAAAAATCCTCTTGTAGTTTAGAAGACTCATCTGAAATGTCTGGGAATGCCTGGACTATAAAAGAATGTCAATTAGGTACATTGAATCTAGCTTTCTACAGCCCACTGTTACTATCAAAGTAACATTACTGACCGACCTCTAACACCTTCGACAAGACGTTCCGCCGACATTCTGACCTTTTCCCTTCTCTTTCTCCTCATTGTTCTCAAACCGGACTACCAGCTCCTCACTGCTGCTTTAGTCACAGCAGTCGATTCTACCACTATGGACTTGGACACAAACCACGGTTGCTCCATAGAAGCATCACATTGTTGTGAAGACTGGTCTGTCAGCAATGAGGCCAGAGTCATCAACCAACATCAACAAGCAACTTGATAGAAGTAAGAAGTGCAAGAAATCCAAATTGTTTGTCACCGGCAAGACAACTAGGTCCTAGGTCTGTTCAGTCTAGAAAGTAATGTGCATATAGCCTCATCTATTTTTATATGTATTGTTGCTAATCATTCAATGCTTCCATTTCAGTTGTCTAATTCAATCTGTTTGCTGGTTTTTCTCCATTGAAAGAATGGTTCTGCGAGGTTGTCCAACTTCATCCTACTGTTTCTCCCTATATAAGTTCTAGTATGTGGTTATCCAATTCAGTCGCACTTGCGCTTGTTTGGTTCCCTTCAGCACTGGACAATGCTTGATCTTTGCTGCATTGTCTTGTGTTTTTAGTCACACTTCTTCATAGAAGACAGACTATGCTATACTATGTTTATTCAAAGTGGATGGTATGGAAAGTTGTTTGTCATATGATATATTCAAACTGTCAAATATGACACATTCCACTGTCTTCTGGCAAGTCAAATAGAAAAATTTATTCCTCTGATACAACTTGCCATCTTTTGTGAACTACTTGTTATCGAAATGAAACCCAGGCTGACTCGATACTACTATGGCAACATCAGAAGGATATTCAATAAATTGTGATGTGCCAACTCTTACATGGGGGTTGGAACATCGACCTTTGAGCAAGCAATGATGTCATGGAAGGTTGACTTGTTAGCCTCATAGATCAACCTCAGCTTGGTGAGCTTGCATTTGGATAAAGTTTTAAGATGACAATGATGTTGCATGAAGGTCTGAAGTACAAGAATCACCTGTGATTGAGGCAAGGTCAAGCCTTCACCTGGGAAAGTAACAAATGAAAATGACTTACCAACAATGACACAAATTTTAGAACACCATGACCACTACCACAAATACAATCATATATTCCAAAGAATGTATGCACCAAAGGAGGGTCAAAACTTCACTGTCAGTAGTCAAAGGCTTGATGTTATGGAGGGCAAGTCATCGAGCACTGTGTGTGAATGCTACTGAACAAAGGTGCCTGATGAAAATAAATTGAGCATATGATATGAAAATATGGAGAAGTGTGATACCAATGTGTCCTGCAGTACAGGAAATCATGGAAAAAGTTGTATATGTAAATGCCATGCTGGGTGGAAAGATTGCAGAGCTTGCATGCTTCCTCAATTCAAGCTGACTCCACTGGCAGGAGGTTTCAGGGGCAGACAATCTCTATGATCTTCTTGGCTGTGTCTGGCAAAGCAGAGTATACTACACGAGGTAAATCCTCCATGATCTAGTAGAATCAACTTTATAATAAATTATGCTGTGGAAACCTGGTTACTTACCATGCAAGCGAGTGCATGGAGCAATTTCAGAACATTGATGCAAGTCTGCACAGACTGTGTATTTGAATGGTAGCTGCTGATAGGACAAAGCTTAGAGGCTTCAAAACAAAAACCTTTTTTTTCTAATTCCCATTTTGGATCAGTCCATTTATATTTTGGATTTCTTGGCTGCACCAATTCCTTTTTGCGATGTCACCTAAGCAGAAATGTCTGCCAATGAGTTGGAGAAAGTAGCTGTCTTTAAAGCAGAATTCATTGACATCCAGACAAAGCTAGAAAAAATACAAATATTGAAATTGCTGCAAGATATGATGGAGACAGTCTATCTCAACAGTTGGATGGCAGAATTCAACAAGATATTGTAGATGACAAGGAAAGGGAGCTGCAGCTGTTCAAATTGTTTGGAAATGAGGAGGTCAAGGAACAGAAAATGTACAGAGCAGGACTATAGAAATACTGAGACAGGGTGATTGCGATGGCACAATCACAATGTGACTTGATCTCCTTAGACACACAGACACCCATCATGGATTAGGTCAAAAGGACAATGCCTTTAAAACTCATGGCACTCAAATATGGTGTCATGATCCATGTTTTTGGAGAAAAGTTGTTGCTGGACTTTCCAGTTCCAAATAAATTGTTCTTGTACTTGGCAGCAGAACAACTCAAGGGAGTGTCACCCAAAATAATGTTTTTTTTTCTTGGTGCACTGGGTAAATATGGAAGTTGCTGGCAACTGCACCAACATTTTCCTGGCTTGTGTTCTTCCCCTGTCAATATTAATAGAAATCTTGGCCCAGCTGGTTAAATCAGAGATTGAGAAAGTGACACATTAAAATGTTTCAGCTTGCAAGAAGGCCGCGTTAGTAGCTGTTTACTCTCCCTGTGGGCCCAGTGCCTTTTTGACAAAGTCACAAGTTAAACTCTGGGCCAAATAGTCCAATCTACCAGATGACCCTGCACCTGAGAAAGGAGTTATTGGGGAAGCTGAGCCAGCATTGCCATCACAATAGCCTATGCGCTTAGCAACCATAGTAAGTTTTCAAGTTCTAGTAACCCTGGAAGAAAGCCTATTCCTTGATATCATTTCCTGGCAGTCTTCCTAGATTTTGACGGGGATAGGCTAGCCGAAAAGGCCAAATCCTCTCAAGTCACTGTGGATACCTGGGCTTGGTTGGAATCTCTGACAAAATTCCTTGATCTACCCAATTTGGGGAAAATAGATGAGCTCTGCACCATGGTTGACAGGCATGGCAAGATTTTGCTCTGGTATCTTCCTGGAGCTATCTTTCCAGCTCGAGTGGTCTGTATTACTTTTCCTCTTTTCCTAATTTTGGGAAATAAATGAAGCCTTGCCAGATGGTTTGTAACCCGGCTCTAAACCATCTTAGACCTCAACTGGGGAGGTCCATGTGCTCTCCAAAGAAGCACTTCCTGGAGGCTCAAAGGCTTCTTGTCCCCCAAGGAGTCCGTGCGGTTTGAAAGGGGAAAACTTACCATTTCTCTGGCTCATTTCATGCAATCCTAAGAGGTACTAGGCTCCATTCCCTCCATTTTTTTTTCTCCATTAATATTATTTGAATTTGCTCAAGTGAATTTCCGACCCTATTGTGGTGTCTTCCTGCATCAGGGATCCAGCTATCAAAAGCTGGTTAAGGGATATCTACCCCTTGAAAAAGCTTTTGGACGAGGTGACCACTGGGCCCTGGCAAGGGTACACCCTTCCTTACAGGATGCAGGCCAGAAAGCCCTGGCTCTCCTTGAAAAGGATCCCAAACTTGGTGGCATTGTCAACAATTGGCAAACTTCTTTTACTGGGTTCAAAGTGATTGTTAGCAGAACAACAACTCCTTGGCATCAAGACCCCCGGGCCAGATCTTCTAGCCAAGCCTACGATCTACTTCTTAGTTTAAGCTCCAACTACGATTCAAGGTTTGATGTTTCAGAACTTCTGGCTAGTTTTGATTATAGGCCAGGAACCACACTATACCTCTCAGGCAGAATTCTTAGGTATGCTGTCCACAGGTGGCAGGTGAATGAGAGAATTGCCATAGGAAATTTTACCAAGGACACCGTCCATGATAGACTTGGCGTTCCTCAACCCAAGTTTCCAAGGATCAGGGATTATTCCATTTCATAGCTTTTCTGATCTATTGTTTTGATCTTTCATTTGATCCAACAATTCCATAGAAAACTTTCAACAGGGTGGGTCTCCACCACAAAGTCCTCTTTGAATGACATAGTTATAGTGGCTCCAGTCTTTCTGCCATGCAAGCTGATGCAAAGAACTTCTGCAGCCTGTCTGAATAAAACAATCCAGTTGGGTGCTTGAGCAGAATTTAGAACATCAATCAATGAAGCTATAATAATAATAAAATCAATTCTCAATCATAAAAGAATGAACAATTATGAGATTCAAGTTGCCCACAGAAATGAGGGCAACTAGTGGACTGTGGTCCCATCAAAATCACAGAAACTACCAGTTTCAACTTGAATAGGCTTGAGCTGGCCTGGGAGCCTATCTCAGCCTGCCAAGGAACTATATTTAGATTCTTCAAAGTTAATTGACTCTAGCATGGTTCCTTGCAAATCTCAGCTGTGTCCCTTGGACGCAAGGAATCCTTCAACAGCTCTGAAGCTCCCATTGAATCCTCGACAATCACAGTATCCATGTTGATGAATGGCTCCCACCACCTCATACCACTTTGTTGGAGGTATTCAGAATGATGTGCCTCGATAGGTAGTGACTTGGAGTACTCACCTCCTGTAATATGTTTGGGATCAACTCCGTCTTTGCCACCATATGAGAATACACTGATTGTGACATGAATGTAATGAGCCGAATGTTGGCTGGCATGCTAAAACATATCAATGCATGTATCACCTTCACTTTCAATATGCAGGTTCAGCACAATCTTTGTCTGCTTCTCTTCTGCATCAAGTTTCTTGGCGGCAGTGGTCTTTGCCTTCATCTTTGTCATCATCCCCACCACATTCAGCAACTCTTTGATGATCTCCATGTAATAGTTGACAAGCGCAATCTGCCATCTGTTGAAGGTACTATCAGCAAACATGTTTCATACATCCAACATGTGTGGGTTCCAAATGTTGCAGGAATGCATTGTCCATGCACCCTCTTATTGCCACCCCCACTCCAATTGCAAAATCAATAGCAACCTTGTGACCCATCATTGTATCCAATATGTCCCATAGTTTCACGCACACTGCCTTATGGACCTTGAAGCTTGCTTTTCATGTTCTTTTTGGTGTCTTTCATGCATTTTTTGATCTCTTTAGCACACTATATAGAGGACCTCCTAGATTTGGATGAACATGATACCGTCGATGCTCTGCAAGCTGGACATTCACGGGCTATGGAAAATCACATGTATGGACTGAGCCCTGATGTGTTCTTTGGTCCTGCAGAAGATCTCCTTCCACACTTCTTACAAGCTAGTGTAAAGTGGCAACTCATCCTGCACACCATGCCAGGTGGTCTTGGTCTATCATATGATTGTACTGATTCTGCAAACTTCCAGCATCTAGCCAAGTCAGGTCAATTCAGTGTAGATGTGCAGAAAGATGTACTGGGTCATCATCATCAACCACACCACACTACTCTATCAGAGGAGAAAATTGCTGATCATATTATGGAAAATATACAAGATGATCTGGTCCGAAATATCAAAACTCAATTACTTGACAAGATTTCAGTTTCCATCTGTCCTATTATTCAATCTGCAGTCAGGGATGCTATGTCCCTGACATCAAAATCGCTCAAAACCTCCGCCAATTGTGACAATATGGTCACACATGGCCAGCCTTCAATACCAGATGAATTTCTAGCCAAACCCAAACCTGCATTATATAGGGAACAAATACCAACTAATTTTAGGGACATGGATGTCGATGACTTGTATGTTGATGCGGACACCAATGGTAAGTGAAATCATTACAAGCATAATGATGTCCAAATTCACTTCCGATTGCAGGTGTGGTCAGTTCAATGATTGCCAACACCCCTCTGGACCTCCCTAAATGCCCAGACAATGTCGCCATTGCAGAAAAATGTCTTGAAGCATTATGGAAAGTCTTGATAAAGGCAGATGCAACATGGGCCTCAGAAGAACAGAAGGCAGCAGTGCTGGTATGGAGTGCAAGACATATGTCATTGCAATGCTGAAGACTGGTGGTGGCAAGTCCATGCTAGCCATCATCTCCACTATTGTTTCGGCCAACACTGGGATTGTCATTGTTCTACCATTAAAGTCTCTCATGACAGACTGGAAGCGAAAGCTGGATGCAATGAAAATTCAGTATTAAGCATTCAACCCATTGGTTGACCAAGGGAAACTCAATCCATCTATCAACCTCATTCTTGTGTCCATAGACCATGCAGCATTTCCAGCCTGGCATACAATGATCACAGGGTTGCATCAGAACCTTCCCATCACTTGGATGGTATTCAATGAAGCCCATCTTCCATTACTATCTGAGAACTTTCACAACTCACTTGGGCGTGTTGACGGACTATGCCAGCACAACATGCAACTCATCCTGCTCAATGCCACAGTACCTCCTGCAAGCATCCCCAGCCTGAAGACATCCTTTGGAGTGTGAGACAATGCTATTAAAATCTGACAATGCAGCAATCATCCTGAGCTAGAATATATCCTGGAATGACCTGCTCTAAGTAATCAACTCCCAGGAAAGCTCTTCAATATCATACAAAAGGACTGGAGCAGGTGGAGTGGTAAGGATAGAGGGTTTGTATTTGTGGCATACATTTTAGATGGAGAGCAACTAGCCACAGAAGTGAGTATCCTGCATTTTATTTTGGGAATATATTTATTTATGTGAACTCTAGACATCATGGCCATTTTATACAGGAGCTAAGACTGTGACAAACAAAATCCGACTGCAGATGTACAACAACTGGAGAGAAGGCATCACACCGATCATGATCTGCACAAGTGCTTTCAGCACCAGAAATGACTATCCTCACATCCAACTCACTTGCCATTTCAAGATGGCATTAGAGATGAGCGAACTTGTCCAAGCACAAGGACATGCTGGACGTGATCGGGAATATGCACAATGCTTCATCATTCCTTCAAAAAGCCCTCAATGGCCAAATATTACAAGAGAGACAATTGAAGGCTTCAATTACCTCTATGCTAAGCCTCATTGCAGCATTGGAATTCATGCTGATTGCACACCAGAATCACTTGATCTCTTTAACTTTAGCAAGGAGTTGAGGGAGGTTGGACTGTGTAACAAGAATAAAAAATTCATTGAGCTGGGCAAAATGCACTCACAATGCTGCTAGAATTTGGAGCTCTCAAGTGCATTTCTTGAAGCTGATCAGTTCCACAACTGCCTCAGTACTCCTTAACTGGGCTGCTGCAGAAAAATGCAGACCCAGGTAGACAGCCAAGGCTCCCCAGTTGTTGGGATCTGTTCCTTCCATAAGACCTTGTACTTGGAACTAGACTCCTCAACTCTAACTAAGATCAGGAAAGGAACAGAGAGGGGCCAGAGTGTTACTCAGCATACAAGTTCTCCGGGAAGAAGATGTTTGCAATGCCTGGACTGAGACTCTGACTTTGATGTACCTGCTGGAAATTCCTAGAAGAGGCTCAGAAGTGACTACTTGGCAACACGTCAACTTGCCCTCAAGCCTAAGACATCTCTTCTACTCCCTCACCCTTCAATCATTTGTCAGTCAAAGTAACTATAACAAGACAATGGCAATTACTAGGCAACATAAACACATCCTCTGGGTCATTTCTTTCTCCCTTTTTCTCGCCATCAGGCCTTTATGAGTCTGAACAAGGATGTCCTTGGGGATGCAAGTCTTCTAAGAGGCTTACTCAACACATATGTTTGTGTCTCAGGGAAAGTTTTGGGATGGTGCTGTGTTGTCTGCTTGCTTATGCAGGTGGTTCTTAAAGAGACTTCAGGTTCATATTGGACTTTGTCTCTACAGACACTTTTGCCAGTTCCTTAAGTATAGGGATGACAATGCACTAGGGGATATAGCCAATGAGGTCATGGGCCACAGCCAGGCTGTTGCAGATCACAACTTTGCTAGAGAAGCCAACAGCACAACCTGGCGAAAAATGGAGCTTGTTGGGTGTGACTGGATTTCCAAAGTCCACCAAGTTGAAGTCTCTCTCCCCATAAGCTACAAAAGTGAGTAGATTGGACTTGAAAGTGTAAACCTGATCCTACTGGACCTGGCCCAGATGGCTCATGAGGAGCCTGGGGCCCAGCCTGAGAAGGACCACTGGCAGAAGGAGCACTATTAAATATGAGTAATCAGCACTATAGATCTTGAAAAATGTAAAGATCACTTACTAGAAACCTGAGGTCCAGTGATCAAAGAAGTCATTGGATAAAGACTGGTTAATATTGTCCTCAAGGAGAGAACCAAGAGGTCTAACATTACCATAGTTAGTTGTAACTTGTAAGTGAAATGATTTAGACAATAACTTGAAATTTTCTTATCTAGTCTCAGCTGTGACATTGTCACGCTGCTCCTCCATGCTCCCTAAACCCACTGGCACCATACCCTCACTTGCCAAGGACTGATTGTTAGTGCCATCCAATTGACTGCCTCGACTGAACACAAAGCTTTTATTAAAAAAGCTGATAATCATAATGAAATCATATAAGTATAATTTAAATTGAGATTAATAAAGCAGAATCTTACAAGGAAGTTCAAGAATTGATTTTGCAGTTTCTTTTGGTTGAGGCTTAGTAGGTTCATTCAAGGAATTGCCACTTCCACCTGTGCTAAGTGTAATTATAGTTATTAATGTAATAGAATAAATACTTACCTGAGTGATCTGTGCCTTGATTACCTGAGGTAACTAGTATAGCAGCTGCATGACATTGCATGCCAAAATTCCACCCTTCTGGTTGTTTTTCACATTCTTCAGATTCTATCTTGCCAAGCACTTTACTATAACTTGCAGGTGCTTGAGCAGAGCCATGTGGTTGCTATTCAATCTTCTGGTTGGATTGATGAATTGCAGGGATGTTGAGCCTAAATGTTTTATTACACTTGACTACACATGTTTGTTAGCATATTCACATGGCGTCTTTTATGAATGTAACATGTACATTGATAGATCACTTTTCTACAAGCTTTGAACACATCAGTATGCAGGGTGAAAGAAAGAAAAGGATCTCTGAAGCTTATCAAGTGGTATTTGAGGTGTGTACATATATTATAATTGATACATTTATGGTACATTACTTGCGGCTTCTACATACCATAAAAACAACTCCATAATCCTGCTGTAATATCCTTGAAATGGCGCCCCTACCAGCCATAATATGAATACATTGGAATCATTCTATTGTACTCCAACGTGTTTCATTGCTTTTTCCCATATGCTCCTGTGAATCCATATCCCAAATAATGTTGGTATGACCACATCGTCCCATTCAAACGGTGGCTTGTCTTTCTTGTTTCCTGAGAAGTCAGGATGAAGCATGTCAGAACATGATGGGACATAACAGAACCAGCAGATTCCTTTCTGTCACTTGTCGTTTTGATATCTGATGCTTGACTTGAATTCCTGGAATTGTCCAAAGCTCCCATGTTCCACCAAGGTCTGACATGAATATATCTTCTGCTTGCACTGCTTTCCCATCACAAGGCACATACCACATCCAGAATATTTGACCTTGTTCAATGCTTCACACATACGCATTACATGTTCTGAGATGTTGGTCAGTCGATCTGTGCGCTGCCGCTTCACTGTCTGAGCTGCATTCATAAAAGGATCATCCTGAGAAGATGTTCCTGTATCAAGAGCACATTTTGATGCCACTCATGGTATACTTGCAGGTGCTGGCTGTATGTTTGAAATTGGATGGATGTGTTGTGGATGGGTGTCTGGAGCGGTGATTGCCTTTGCTGTTGGCAAAGCCGACTGTGGTTTGCAGGCAGAGCATGGAATATTTGCGGGGTCATCCTTGCATTCCAGCCCCTTTCCATCAATGTAGAGCGTGATCCCAAACCATAGGCACTGATTGGTTCCATGCATATAAACATAGTCATGGGCATATCATTGACCTTTATGATCTTCTGTCTGCATATGGTAAATTCTTGGAAACCTCATGGTCTAATGCATGGGATTGGATGGCATGAGCCAATGGGCACTGATGTGAATATTGCCTATTATGCTGTCAAAAAGGGAAAAGAGGATAAGTTAGTGGAACAAATTTATATATAAGGGTTCTACTTCCGCATCAATGTTATGCCAATGCCATCCAGGCTGACAACCAACCACAAGCTCTTAGAATTGAACAGACCTTCACCATAGAGGTCAACCAATTACGTCCAGAGCACAAGACTGGATGGTAAGTCATTGCTAGTACTGCTCCAAGTTCCATACTACTTACTAACTAGTACCACTACTGTCTTACACAGAGTCATATACGACAAAGTCATATTGAAGATATGCAACTACATCTTATATCCTAGCGCTTTGGATCCCATCAAGGAATGTCTTCCACCTTTCAAACCCAAAGTCATCCCCAACATTCTCAACTGGTCCACCTACCCTCTCACCTCCCTCATTGAACTCATCTGGAAACAGAACACCCAAAATCTGGAACTTGGAAATGACAAGATCGACCCTGATCATATTGAATTCATGGCCATCTTAGAGAGGACTCTCAACTACACACACACCAGGTCCGGCAGGGTCATCACCAAAAAGGTGATGTCCCCTCTTTCCTAGCACAGAGTCTTATACACAACAGGTTTCTTTGCCTGAATAAAAGAATCTTATTATTCCCTGATCTCACCACCAAGAGCAACCTGTCCATCGACACTACCTGGTGGGCATGCACCAACAAATGGCCTCTAATGGCCTCACTCCAAGTTCAAGAGCTAACATATGGAAAATTACATGCTTGAGTGAGTTCGAATGACTACTTGTCTCTACTACCACTACCACTAGTACTAACTCCCACTTTTCCAGCAATCCAAAGCCAGGTTCATAATAAAAGATGCTGTCAAACATCCTTCAGGAATCAACAGTATTAGCTTCAGTCCAAACCATCATCCCAATGATCCCGTGCACCTTACCAGAGAACTCTTTTTACATATTCTCCTCACTACCTTGAAGACCTAATTATTTTGTTTGAAGATACAAGGAATGTGCAGCCAAGCTTCCAGCTGTAGCACAAGAGTATTGCCACTGGCTTCTTACTCTGTTACCTCATGCAGGCTCGGTAAAAGAGGCAGAAAAGTAAGCTATTTCTCATTCTATAAATCAAGCAAAAATATTAACAGAATTCACAGAAAATCTATTCCATCCTTTGATACTCTGATTTTGGATGGCCTCCTCTCAAATGCTCTTTGCTAATAGCTTGACTTTGACACATGATGATTCCTCAAACTAACTCTTTCTGCACAAGGACAATGACCACATACCTATTGCTTATGGAATGTGGTGGTCATCAACAGCTGAGAGTTGAAGAGGTGATTTTTCCTTGAATGACTCTAATCACAAAGATACCCATTCTTACAGTGTTTTTGTCCTCCTTAAAGTTATATTAGTATATTGATTCAGGAAATAACTGTGAGGAGTTAAGGACAGTGTACATCATGCCATGGGGGGTTTTCAGGGAAATCAATTGGGAATGGTTGCAAAAGCCTCTGGAATTTATTTGATCATGTAAAAAATTTGACCCTTCTACCTCTCTCTCTTTTGATGTAACAAACCACCAAATTTTACTAGACATTTTGAAAATTATCTTTATAGAAATTCAAGGTTGGCACACGGTACCACCTTGTTTGATTTATATCTCAAGAATGTGACTGGCAATTTTTGAACTTAGTAGCTTAAAATGATCATAGAAAGGGCCTCTATCTTATGGCTACATCATATATTCAAAGATTTTGACACTTAATTCAAAAAATGGGTCTCAAGTATATAGTGTGGATATTTTGTCATTGAATATGCACATACTGTGATCTCATGAACAGGTTACACATGCAATCTCATAGCTGTGATGTATTTATCTAAAAATGCTTACTTTTCCATAAGGTGGCTAGAAGACTCCCAGTGCCTTTGTTACCTATGGACAAATCCATCTCTGTATAACCTCCAGCAAAGACTCTAGCTTTTGTTTGGTTTTCTCTAATTGTAATCTGGTTTTCTCTGATGAATACAGGCTTCTTTAGATACTTCTCCCAAAGTCCAAAATGAAAGGCTTCTGTTTCAAAGCAGTTGCCATTGATTTTAAGATGATGCCTATGATTAGTGGCCTACAACTCCTTCCAGGAATGAATAATCTGGCTAGCAACCCTTTGATTGAATTCCTTGTCAAGGCACAAAGATGTAGTCAGGAACTTGAGATTCCTCCAGTGATTTGTCCTTTCATCCACAACAGCTACTAGATGACCAGTAGCTTTCAAGAGCTGGTAAGAGCCTGAGAATTCTTGCAAAACCTTGCACCTAACCAGTTGGTTGTTTTGTTGGGAATGTAGGAAGTCTGTAGGATATTCTGTCACAGGAACTTTATCTGACAAAGGGTTGACATTCAGAGCAATGTGCGGACCTTTTCTAAAGCTTTATATACATCTAATGAATGGAATGAAACCATTTATTGACCTATATTTCAGTTTTGATTTCAGTTTTTAATTCCCATTGAAGTATATAGAGAGATTGATCTTGGTTTTATGAGCATATCTAAACAAGGCATAAAAGAACAGGGTCTGCTGAACCACATCTACAAGAATGCCTTGGACCTTGGCATTTACAAGAAGGACATCAATCTTAGTTCTCTGCAACCTTTGAAGCCTCAACACTACTCTAATGTGATATAATGGAATCCAGGGGCAACCACATCCAACAGCATTCTTTACAATAGAAATCACTGTCTCAACTATATGTGCTTTCACAGCAGTGCTAGGGATCAGTATCTCCAGTGGAAAGAGTCTAAACGACAACTTGACATCAACCAAGTCTTGGGAGAATATAGAACTAGTTATCAAATGGCCATGGCCAAGACTAAAAAGCACATGAGGATACATGGCACATGGTGGATATGTATACTTGATGTAGGCAAGTGCAGGCACAATCATACATATGATCTCCATCAAACTATTATTTCTAGACTTCATCTGTCAACATACAGAATGTTCATTGATCGAACATGCCTTGGCAGTCAATGTCAAATTGCCAACACACATCAACTCAGAAAATGATAGCCTGCAGATGATCATGAATATTCTACTCAACACTGAGACACAACAGAGTCGAATCGACTATCACATTACTTCTTGTTCATGTATCAGGTCTCAAGAAATCTCAGCTGGCCAAGATTCTCAGGGATACATAACTCTTTGATCATCTATTCAACTTGTTCAGATATAAACACTTCTGATTATCTTGGGTCTTAGTGTTCATGCTATATTATTGTGGCAGGGAGTGATTGGTGATGTAAGTTTCAAAACTGGTTTGACCATTACATAGTATTCAGGCACTAATTTCCATTTTGGATCAGTCCATTTATATTTTGGATTTCTTGGCTGCACCAATTCCTTTTTGCGATGTCACCTAGGCAGAAATGTCTGCCAGTGAGTTGGAGAAAGTAGCTGTCTTTAAAGCAGAATTCATTGACATCCAGACACAGCTAGAAAAAATACAAATATTGAAATTGCTGCAAGATATGATGGAGACAGTCTATCTCAACAGTTGGATGGCAGAATTCAACAAGATATTGTAGATGACAAGGAAAGGGAGCTGCAGCTGTTCAAATTCTTTGGAAATGAGGAGGTCAAGGAACAGAAAATGTACAGAGCAGGACTGTAGAAATACTAAGACAGGGTGATTGCGATGGCACAATCACAATGTGACTTGATCTCCTTAGACACACAGACACCCATCATGCATTAGGTCAAAAGGACAATGCCTTTAAAACTCATGGCACTCAAATATGGTGTCATGATCCATGTTTTTGGAGAAAAGTTGTTGCTGGACTTTCCAGTTCCAAATAAATTGTTCTTGTACTCGGCAGCAGAACAACTCAAGGAGTGTCACCCAAAATAATGTTTTTTTTTTTCTTGGTGCACTGGGTAAATACGGAAGTTGCTGGCAACTACAGCAACATTTTCCTGGCTTGTGTTCATCCCCTGTCAATATTAATAGAAATCTTGGTCCAGCTGGTTAAATCAGAGATCGAGAAAGTGACATATTAAAATGTTTCAGCTTGCAAGAAGGCCATGTTAGTAGCTGTTTACTCTTCCTGTGGACCCAGTACCTTTTTGACAAAGTCACAAGTTAAACTCGACCAAATGGTCCAATCTACCAGATGATCCTGCACCTGAGAAAGGAGTTATTGGGGAAGCTGAGTGGACCAGCATTGCCATCACAATAGCCTATGCGCTTAGCAACCATAGTAAGTTTTCAAGTTCTAGTAACCCTGGAAAAAAGCCTATTCTTTGATATCATTTCCTGGCAGTCTTCCTAGATTTTGACAGGGATAGGCTAGCCGAAAAGGCCAAATCCTCTCAAGTCACTGTGGATACCTGGGCTTGGTTGGAATCTCTGACAAAATTCCTTGATCTACCCAATTTGGGGAAAATAGATGAGCCCTGCACCATGGTTGACAGGCACAGCAAGATTTTGCTCTGGTATCTTCCTGGAGCTATTTTTCCAGCTCGAGTGGTCTGTATTACCTTTTCTTTTTTCCTAATTTTGGGAACTAAATGAAGCCTTGCCAGATGGTTTGTAACCCGGCTCTAAACCATCTTGGACCTCAACTGGGGAGGTCCATGTGTTCTCCAAAGACAGCACTTTCTGGAGGCTCAAAGGCTTCTTGTCCCCCAAGGAGTCCGTGCAGTTTGGAAGGGGAAAACTTACCATTTCTCTGGCTTATTTCATGCAATCCTAAGAGGTACTAGGCTCCATTCCCTCCATCTTTTTTTCTCCAATAATATTATTTGAATTTGCTCAAGCGAATTTCTGACCCTATTGTGGCATCTTCCTGCATTGGGGATCCAGCTGCCAAAAGCTGGTTAAGGGATATGTACCCCCTGAAAAAGCTTTTGGACGAGGTGACCACTGGCAAGGGTACACCCTTCCTTACAGGATGCAGGCCAGAAAGTCTCCCTAAATATTTTCATAATTTTATGAATTTATCTGAAAATAGTCCATGTTTAGTCCATGTTTCATCAACATACCACTTGGAAATGCTCATATCTTAGCTGGATGTCAATGGTAACAAGATCAGTGGCTCATATGAAGGCCCAGAATGTCCTCTACCTCCGCTACAGTCATTGCTAAGCTCCTGGACTCACGGCAACCAGTCATTGGCTGGTTTTGACTGGTTTTAACTGGTCCAGACTGAGTCAGCAACCATTCTAGACCAGTTGCCATCGGTTTCAGTCTTGGTTGCACATCTTTACTGATTGTAAAAGACTGGTTCCGGTCTGGTTGCCTCAAAATACCAACAAAGACCAGATCAAACCAGACTTTAAAACACTAGTCACATGCTACTTGATTTTGTTTATTTTTCACAGTATCATTCCCACACCAACGACACTTTATATTCAATATTGAGCTCCCACTTGAGGCGTGAGGCCTGTGAGTCAGACTCAAGGTAGAGGCATGATAGAGTGCTGCTGCTGTGAGCAGTGAGCAGTAAGGTGATAAATGGGACATCTTGGAGGATAATTATTCTTGTCACACCACTTATTGCACGTTGCTCCGCCATTTTATCCACTTTCTGCACTTTTACTACACAATTCTAGGATTCTCAGCCACAAGGCCAAACTCAATGCCTTCACCATTTGGAAGGCTTATGCAAGCTTCAAGCAGGACAGGGGTTCCCTGCGTCCTCTGTTTGTGCTGCTTCCCACCTATTCCCTTATTTTTGTCGTTCTCAAGGTGTCAAGCAGCTTTCCAGGCAACTTCCAGTAACACACCTGTCACGGTAAGCATTACAGTATGATACCAAGTTTTCCATATATAATATTTCATCTGAACAACAATTAGTGTAAGGGCAGGAATCTAGGTTCTGACACATATCCCTATCCAAGCTGTAGGCTGTAGCTGTAGGCCAATTATATTCCCTCCAAGGACTGGTTCTGTTGAAGAGCCATTCCACTCCACAGAAGAACTCCTGATTGACTTGAGGAACTTCTGATGGAAGTCAGAGTTTAATCCTTCAAGCTCTGGGCTAAAATTTGAGTCAGGGGTGGAACATAGAAGTAGCAAGTACTAGCGATCCATTCAGAATACTTATCAGCTGCTGCAATAATCAGAAATCCCATACCCTCAAATCAGAACTCAATGCCATCTCAAGACCCACATGGGCAAGGTCACTGGTAATGTAAGTAAATTTACCTTTGGACAAATCCATCTCTGTATAACCTCCAGCAAAGACTCCAGCTTTTGTTTGGTTTCCTCAGATTGTGATCTGGTTTCTCTGGTGAATACAGGCTTCTCCAGATACTTCTCCTAAATTCCAAAATGAAAGGCTTCTGTTTCAGAGCAGTTGCCATTGTTTTTAAGATAATGCCTAGGATTAGTGGCCTCCAGTCCTTCAGGAATGAAGAATCTGGTTATTGATTGAAAACCTTGTCAAGGTGCATGAAGATATAGTCAGGAACTTGAGATTCCTCCAGTGGTTTGTCCGTTTCATCCACAGCAGCTACTGGATGACCAGTAGCTTTCAAGAGCTGGTAAGGGCCTGAGAATTCTTGCAAAACTTTGCACCTAACCAGTTGGTTGTTTTGTTGGGAATGTAGGAAGTCTGTAGAATATTCTGTCACAGGAACTTTATCTGACAAAGGGTTGATATTCAGAGCAATGTGAAGAACAAAATAGAATAAGAAAGAAATACTAACAAGGAGAAAAACAGTTTTCAGCTAAACCATGAGTGGTTTTTTTATAACCTAGCCATCATTTCTTTTCTTTTCTTGGAGTTGCAGACATCTCACTTTGTTTTCTTGCCAACTTTGGTTGTACTAGATGTACCATCAGAGTCTTTGATGGAGGTAGTAGAACTCATAGTCCCAGGTTCGTCTCTCTCTTTATCTTGGCAACATTCCTGTCAACTCTTCTCTTGCCGATTCCAACCTTACTTTCTTCCCCTTGATCCATTTGATCAGAGCCACGCGTCAATGACATCCCCCAGCAGCAACAATCTTGGGTCCCATCTCGTCCAACCCATCCAACTCGGAATCCCATTTGAACCATAGCCAAGGTAGGTGAGAGCCGTCCCTTTTAGTCATCTCCAAATCTGATTCGCTTTTCCTTCGATCACATTATCTGCGTGGACGAGGATGCTGATTGTGTTTGATCACCTGTATCAGTCAAGCCCATTACTCAAAAAAGAATCCAGCAACGTACTCTTCTCCTTCAAATTGAGTTGGTGCTTGTTGTATTGACAGGATTGTAGGTTCCTCTTGATGATGTCAATTCAAGCATATCCTAATAACACTTGATCTGCTTTCTCCTGGTGATCATAGTTTGATCTTCATCTTCAGCATGATTTCAGAAAGATCACCACCACCTTTTTCTGTGTTGTCAGTACGTCCTTTTGTGGCCTTTGTGGCCTTTCCTTTGCCATAGTGGTGGTAGTTAGGAGTAAGTAGATCGATTGTGTAATCTATGTAACCTATAATAAATTTCAATTCCTTTTTCTGTCACTCGTTTTGACCACATTTCAGCTATGTTGTCATATTGCAGTATTTTTGTATTTAGCTTTATACAGTTTGTGATCTTGTTCCTAGATCTGATCACATCTAACTATGATCTTATTGTTCATTTATTTTACAATCATTTTACCACAAATGAACATGGAGTGTCAATTTTAGTAAATTTGTATCAAATATGATACACTACATTTTACTGCAATTGACACTTTATGTTCATTTGCGGTAAATGTGGTACTGATGATTCACCACAAATGCTATCAACGTCAATTTGCGGTAAATTATTGTTTGTATTTTACCACATTTCATACTTATCCCTCATTTGCAGTGAATTTAGGTATCTAAATAGTGCTATTTGGTATGTATGTTCTACTGCATGTTTTTTTAGTTGTGTTGCAGTTATTTTATGTCCCAAAATGTTAGATAAACCACAGCTGTATCCTAACTCATTTACCAAAAACACTAAAATTCACACATATATGGTATTAATTATACTTGATTGGTATATATTTAGTCACATGTTAGTAATGACATGGGAATATTTAGTAATAAGTTAGTAATCATTTGTAATCATTCCCAGCATGAATTGAACAGAGTTAAATGGTCACTTGGTTGACCATCTCCATGTCCATACATGGTGTGCTGGACTTCATACATGATTCTCTCACTGTTCTGTTGCCATTGAGCTGCCACTTTTTGTCCATGAGCCTGACAGGTGCTGAGTACCTTTGTTTCCTTATGCTCTATTGCTTGCTTGCTTCATCTTTCTTGGTCATCCAGAGTTTGTTCAATTCAGTGCTCATAGCTTCTGGGTACTCCAAAGGATACAGAGTGTCAAGCTCCAGATCTTCTGTAGTATTGAGTTTCGTTGGATCAAAGTCTTCTCTTGGATCCTGTTGGTGTTGAATATGCCCTTCTGAGCATGTTGTGAGTATCTATGTTAAATTTTTGAAAAATCATTCTGATGACCAACAATGAGTGTATTTACCTGCAAGATTTTTTTTCAACCCTTCTAATGCGATCATAATTGCCTGGTCACCAATTCCAAGTCCTAGGCCAGCTATCATGCTGATCTTGATCAACTTTGTAGTTGATTGTGATTTTTCTGGCACAAACCAAGGTATGATTTCAAATGCCAAGTGTCTCTTGGTAATTTAGTTGAATCAGACCATCTTCGATGTCCAGGGGATCGCCAATGTCTAAGATGGGTTTCTTGTTGAATTTGTCCATCCGATTCCAGATTCTGTTGATTTTGTTGTTCTTGATCAAAGAGGTGATGATCTTGGTCATGTAGGCACACAAGTTCCAGATGATCTTGGTCATGTAGGTACACAAGTTCCAGGCGCAATCGTTGGCCAAAGGTCTTGTTGGAAATGGTAACTGTTCATGAAACTAAGCTGCAGATTCTTCATCAAGGTCTCCATCTTCTTCATGAATTCAGGATTCATCCAAGGGAACAATGTACATGTTATGGCATATACACAATATCTAAGGAACTGTTGTTGCAATCTAGTACGATCGCCCAGCTCTTCTTCAGAATCGTGATCCTGTCTAAAGGCAATGCCAATAGATGATGAGCAGTCTCTTTGTTTATTTTGGCCATCTCCAGCAACTGTGTTTTTGATTCACACAAGGAGCTTGCCAACATCTTGTGCATCTCTGCATAAAACAACTCCTCCATCTGTGAGTTGGACATTTGAAATTGAACACACAAAGCTTTAATGATCGCCATAAGAGGAACTAGTCTGGTACAGCACTGATGGAAAAGATTCACATAAAACTAGGATGAGGAATGTCAGTCAGCATGATTGTGTGCACGATCATGCCACTCACATTGCTCATGGACTCCTTTTTGAGCTTGGTTTTGAGAAAAACCGCAATCCTCATAATTGATCTCACCAGACGGGCTTTTGTTGATCTGCACCAAACACTGCCACAGGCTCCACCCATGAAACAATCTTATAATAAGAATAGGCCCCTCTGCATCTCTTGTCTTAACCGGTAATCCTTCCATATGCAAAAGGTAACCTTGAAGATGAATGAACTGAAGGCACAGCCCAACTGTTGGTGCATTAGCATTGCAGACTATAGCATCTCTCTGTTGTGAGCAGACTGCCTTTCTTGGCAGAGCATTTCAAGGAATAGTATTGCAGGGTTGACCTCCATTGGGTGTTGGGAACAGAGACAAAGATGAAAATACCCCATTGACCCACAAGATTGTTGCTGCCGGAGGAAGGCATCGACGCGCCGCTATGATCGAATGGATCCAGATGAAGAGGAACCATCCGAATGCCGCTAGGCGCAATTTGAAGGAGCTCAAGACGAGATTGAAAGACTAATCGGAGGGCGTAGACGAGGAGGAGGTTCAGAAAGTCCAAGCGTTGGTTGATCACTTGCAGGGACTCGTTAACTCTGGAGGATCTTGGATTGTCGTGGTCTACGATCAGAGTGAGTGACGATTGATTCCGCATTAACGCACACTAACGACTTAAAGCCTCACACTCACACCGACAGCGTTACTAGACAAAGTCGATGAATCTACAGGCATACACCTGTCGACGAATCAGCAGAATTACAACTACGGAGAGACCGCGGAGGAGAGAGTGGTTCAATCGTTCCGTATGATGAAGTCGGAGGATCAGACCTGGCCCGACCAAGTCATCAGCGGTGAGAATCAAAACCTTCGGGTGGGAATGCAAGGGTATAAGATCACCAACCTTCTATCTCAAGACTACATATGGCGACTTCTTGATATGATCGTCAACATTCTGTCGACTCACTACGTCCATTCGGACATCTTCAAGATAACCAGTTTTAGCAAGGAGTTGTTGTCAGATTTCGGAGGGGTGAGTGCTCACCGTCTTTCTGAATCATCATCGTCATCATCATTGTTGTCTAATCCAGAATTCCCCCTACTACCCAGCTCCCTACCGCGATTGTGATCCTTCTCGAGGAACGTCTCTGGATGTGTTTCAACACCAAGGACTGGGATGCATCACAAGTGGACCGTTCTCAAAAGATCATCGCGAACAGTAAGTTGAGCGAGCAAGACAAAGCGAACGCACAGGCGTACCTTGCATCCTGCATGCAGAGATTGGTGGAGTCAACACCGGTCCTCGAAGCACTCAACAATGACATCTGCGAGGCCATCGACGACGCCTACGTCCAAACACTCAAAGGCAACTGGAAATATATGGGTCAGAAAGAAAAGAAGTGGAAAGATGCTTAATAGTTATGTCCACAACGTAGTGGAAAGGCTGAACGACTCCGCGGTCAAATGGTTGAAAGAAGCGGAGATGCAAGATATACCTGACGATGTCAAGAAAGCTTGGAGCAACTGCGCATCCAAGACCAAGCTCATGTTGGAGATGGCCTACCCGTCTCAGCTGGATTTGATGCCGTTCATGTCGTCCTTGGTGTGGAAGTCATTGATGAAGTTATTGGATCAAGTATCTCACTCTTTGCTCGAGGTGAGTGTCTATTTTACTGCAATTGAGCACATAGGTCGATTTGCAGTAAATCCGCGAACTCACCCAGCTCCAAGGGTGGTGGCATCATTGGCTTCAAGGTTGCTTAGGAGGTTGAATAAACCTTCGGGAAATGAAAACCCAAAAAGAATGTCTTCCTCCACCTTCTGAGATAAAGCTACAAAAGCCTTCTGGACCTGTTTCACATACTCTGAAACTAACAATCTTGTTTTACAGTCCATAAGTCTGGATCCCTTTGATGAATGTAGTTGGGATTAATAGAATGTAAGTTGACTTATTGACAAGACATCATAGGTCCATGTCCAAGATCATTATTACAGGTTGCCCAATGATATCGATATCTCTAAACTCCTGGAGGAACGTGACCCTCATTCACTGGCTGTATAATGCCTCCAAGAGATGATCCTGAAGCCCCCACATGGGATTACATGAAACACTGGCCCAGCATTACAATTTTCTTGCCTGAAGATTGTGAAAGGCCCTCTCCTGATCCTTCCATTTGGGAAAACAGCTATTATCCTGATGACTACACGCCTCCAATATATCAAGATACTACCAGAAACATACTTGAGAGATTCAATGTACCTCTATGCTTACATGGAAAAAAAAGTGAATGGGAATTGGGAGCCACAGGACGAAGAAGCCGTATGTGCCTCTCCCTCGTTATGTGGAGAAACTTGTGAGCTTATATGGATTTTGTACCACTCCTGTGGTACTTCAATGGTTTGGTTTTCCTGTAGGCTCTCGGAGAGTTCTTGAACGGTATTTTAAGAGGTCTAATCTAGTACAGATAGGGTTAGACCAGGGTAAGACTACCCCCCAAACCCTGTAAAAGTGTCATTTCATCTACTCTAAATCATAAAAGCTACACAAGCCACCTCCCCCAATAGCACATTTGTGTGAGAGCCTCAGGCATGTAATGTCAGTACATTTCTAAAGTATATAAATACTCACTTTATGCCTGTTATTCAATCATCATGGTATATATGTCATCTTGAGCCAATCAAATAGTTTGTCTGATGCTTTTATGTTATATATAAATACTCACTTTATGCCTGTTATTCAATCATCATGGTATATATGTCATCTTGAGCCAATCAAATAGTTTGTCTGATGCTTTTATGTTAGTACAGTCAAAAAATTGTCACTTTCTGATTTGTTTTGGAAAAAAGTGCTCAGCCCTCATGCTGGAAATGGTGAAGATGAGAAAAAAACAAGGAGTTTGCATTGATTTGAATTATGATTAGTGTATGACCCCTTTGCTGTCTCCAGTGTTCCATAGTGTACTTTGTTGGTTAGACATTTTGCAGAGGTGCTGTTAATAAATCTAGACAACTCAGTGAGATGCATGGTGTCTAGGTTGAAGTAACTTTGGCAAAGACTAGTGACAGGGGTGTAGACTGCATGCAGCTGTCCTGGGGGCATGATGCTACATTCAAAAAGCTGTCATATTAGGGTTGATCAATTGGGGATGACCTATATTAGGTCTCTTCTCAAGACATGAATTGTTTTCCCATCTACACTATCGGAAAAATCTGATAGCAGGGCATCAGAATCAGTCAAAGCTTCCAGAAATAAGGACATGTTATTTCGAGGAACTGCTTCAAGTTTGACCTTGATTGAGACCTACCATATAGGATGACAAAGGTCCTTGCACTGTGTGCATCATGGTAGGGATATGTTACTATACCTGCATGATGTGCAAGTCCCCAAGTGAGCCATTTAAACATTTCCTGGTAACTTCTTGTCATCTATGGACACCAGCTGCTGGGTCTGGTTCCAGCCAATGCATAGCCTGTTGTAGAATTTACTATAAATTGATTAGTAGGCTAAGTTTCACAAGGATGATGAAGTAACTTATTCCAATGGAGACAAGGTTGTTAGCTGTGCAAGGGGGAAATCAAAGGTGACCCTAGTGACTGTATTAATCTCTACCTACTCCACCAGATGGTTCAGACATTGTAGCTGCTAGCATGTAGAGGAACAATTTTCTGAGAACCCATTAGAAAAAAGGCTGCAAGCTAAGCCATTTCTTAGGGTTGTTGACCATGAGTATTGATTGAAATGTTTGAATACTGGCTTTTTTTAGGGATTCTGTGTAGACATGTTGGAATTGATTTTGTGCCAAGTGAAGCCCAAGCAGTTTTTCTTCACTGATCATATCTGGTAGATAAAATATCAGTATTAGATTGGACTAGGGGACAGGATAAAGAACAGACCAAGTTCACGTGAATTTGCCCAAAGGGCCTTTATACAGCAAAATGCTAGTTTACCATGTGAGAAAATAGGTCAATACTCACCTCATACCCCTTGAATAAAGATTGATTTTTCTAGCCTCCAATACACTAGCTATAAATGGGTGAGGTATCCTACCTACCATTTGAAAGCCCTCTGAACACAATGGTAACATTGGCTAAGCTCAGAAAAATCAGGGAAGCGAATGGCAGTATATTTTCCTCCTCATCGAAAACAAAAAATGTATATAGCCCTTTGGTCCCCTCCCACAAGCTAGTATCCCCTTTTCTAGTCGTAACATAGAAGATTGAATCTGGTTCCCAATCTGAGTTATTCCTGATCATCTGATATGATTGTCTCCTAGAATGTCTCTGTATCTCTTTTCCTTCTCTTTCTTCTTTGCTTATCACCTTTACCTTGTATCATAGATCTCGGGTGATTTCGTGTCTCGTTCCACATCGCTGATGATCCGGTTCTTTCCTATCTTTGTTCCAATGTTTCCCTATCTCATTCTTATCTTCTGACTCATTCCTCACTGTGGATGACTCCTCCCTTCCATGTGATTCCATTGCCTTCCATCCTATAGTACTTAAGGACTCGTCTCTCTGACCTGGACCTCTTTAAGCTAGAGCTACTTAAAATCCCACCTGAGTTCTTAGCCAACCTCGAGTCCCTTTGCCCCTTTGCCCCTCTGCCCTCTTCGGGTGTGTCCCTCAGTCTTGACCTTAGTTGTCTAGCCAGGCGATATGCTTGCTCAACTATACCTTCAGCCTTAGCTTCATCCCACCTTCAAGTCTATAGCCGACCCTACCTGGGCCAGCTGTAACATCATCTTGCCCCACTAGATGGCCATTTTGATGACCTTCATAACATCTTCATCCTTCAAAGTGTGCATTGGTTAAATGGATCTGTTTTAAGTTTTTGAATGAGTGATCATAATTCAATGGGATGAAACTTGTACACTCATTATGTTTGCTCTAAGAAGTTTATTACCTATGTTTTAGTGTTTGTATCTGCATTTCTGCCACATTGTTCAGACAATGCTTTCTCCAATGGAGAATCAGAGTCCATCATAGCAATTATAAAGCTTGTTATGAAGAGATCCAGATGACTACTTCTAATCAACTTTCTTTCTTTTTTTGTGCTAAATCTCTCTCATATAGCTGCACTGTGCCACAGGCACAAAGCCTAACATAAGGATCAAGTTTTCCAGTCATTCTTGGTCCACAGGATGCAAGTCAGAGCCTCAGAGCCTATCAGTGGACCTGGTGGTGGCTGGAACTTGGATTACTGACATGATGTTAGTGGAACAGAGATGGTTCAGGCTACTAGTGGTGAGTCTGGACCTGGATTGCTGCCACCATGGCAACAACCTCAGGAACAGACTTTAAATCACCATGAGGCTCATTACCACCATAACATGAAGGAAGTGGCTAGCCAGACATGGCAGTCACATCTAGCACATCTAAGTCACAATCATAGTAGGTTTCTAAGTCAATTTGCTTATTTTTTCCTGAGCTAGTAGGAGTGAATAAAATCCCTTGGCAGGCTGGAATAGGCTTCCAGGCCAGCCCAAGCCTGTTCAAGTTGGAACTAGTAGTTCCTATGATTTTGATGAGATCATAGTCTACTAGCCCTTATGTGTCTGTGGGCAACTTGAATCTCATAATTGTTTGTTCTTTTATGATGGAGAATTGATTTTGTTATTATTATAGCTTCATGATGTTCTGAATTCTGCTCAAGCACCTAACTGGATTGTTTTATTTAGACAGGTTGCAGAAGTTCTTTGCATCAACCTTCATGAACAAAGGACTAGGGCCACTATAACTATGTCATTCAAAGAGGACTTTGTGGTGGAGACCCTGTTGAAAGTTTTCCACAAGTCCTCAATACTGGCAGAAACATTGGAATATGGTGAGTTAACTCATAGTTGTAGATTTCACTATCATAGCTCAAAATCACTTGTCTGATCCAGTCTTTAAGCCTCATCTAATCAGAGAGTTTAAGGAGGTAACCACTAGGTTCACTGGATATATTTGGTCCAGGCTGCATACCTTGTCAAAAATTCCCTTTAATTGACAAGAATTTAGGCTTGAGACTCTCTATTGATAGAGTGAGTAACCTGAATGAACTGGAGTTATGGACTACTCACTCAGAGGAGTATGGATATGGGGTTTTCCATCAGATAGCCTGGAACCAAGGTCAGAACTCTACCAGTGTAGAAGTAATTGTATCATTTTTTCTATATAAAATTTCAGCTAGCTTACTAAGGTCTATATTTCCAGGAACCATTTGAACATCAAGAATTTTCCCAAATATTAAAAGCAGTTACTTACAGAACCAGCCACTCTGGCTATTCTTATTTTGTGGATGAGTTAGAAACATCAGTGTCTGGAATGACTATTGCAACAGGAGCCATTGTTTGTAGTTGGATAAGTAGTCTACTATTTGTTGACCATGCTCAAGTTGCTAATACCACTTGGGATTGAAGCTCATAGCTGCCCTTGTGGTGTATAGGAAGGAGAATAGGAAGTTGAACACTCAGCTGAAGAATCAATACTGAGATGAAGAAGATATTGCAGTAGATTTTTTGACAGGATATGGAAGATTGGTTAATGGAATTTCTAGCCAAGGATACTGATGAGGTTGAACAACAGAGGTGTTCCATTAAATGAGTGGACAAACATAGCAGCAAGAGTATTATTGTCTTACTTTTTCTTATCACAGACTGTTGAATATGCCAGAGACCAACCGGACAAAAGGCATCAATGGTGATCTTCTTCTGACAGAATGGTCAATAGGCACCCCAAACCAGATGTTATATTAGTAGCCTGCCCTTTCATTTCTACTTTACCTTCAGCTGCACTCAATCTAGGGCCAAGAACTGTTACCCCCTCCTCTGGCAATATTGATTTGAAGTGACATATAGAATACCTCCAATTGATTGTCCCATACCATTAGACATATACTGAACATATAACAACATTTTCCTAAGCACTGGCTATTTATTTTGTAAACCAATATCCTCCCTCTCCTCCCTCCACTTTTACTAGTATATTAATTCAACAAATGACTTTTAGAAGCAAGCAACAGTGTACATGGGGGTTTTTAAGATCAGGGAATTGATTTGGAATGGTCCTGAAAGCCTCTGGAATTTATTTGAATACATAATAAAGTCTACCCTCTCACCATTTTTTTTTTTTTTTTTTTTCCTTTATAACAATTTTTTCTGACCACCAAATCTTACTGGATCTTTTGTAGAATCTTTATATACATCTAATAAATGAACTGACATGATTTACTGACCTATATTTAATTTTTAATTTTAGTTGTTAATTCCCATTGAAGTATATAGTCTGAATAGGCCTTGTGACTACCATCGGGAAAGTAGGTCCAAGCTAACTCCTTGTCAGTTTTCATCCCATTTGTGACATATGCAAAGAGCTGTCCAGAGGCATACTGAGTAAAGGAAAAGTATTCTTGATCATCTAGAACCTCTATGTTCTAGTGAGTTATGATGGCAGAGGAAATTCACACAGTTGCACCAGGAGGAAACTGAACAATCATCTTCAGCTCCTCAAGTACTAAGTGTTCACCAGTAGAATCAAAGTCCCCTAATGCTGTGATACAGCAGATGCCAAAAAACAGTTTTATTAAGTCTTGGTGGGGCAAAAGATCCAACAAAGCTCTTTCTTCATGAGAAGGATGCCAATGTGAGTACTTATTGAGGTGCATAGCATCACTGCATTTGCACGTGGAGCACTACGACCCTCTTGGATCATAACAGACGAGTCATTTACAGACCCGCCATTGTGCTGAAGGGATAAGCCCACAGCCAATGGCAGCGGGACTTTGGGCATGGTTGAACCACATGGAGGATGATGTGAAAGAGGTAGACATGGAGAGCAGAGGTAAAGCAACATATGTCGAGGGAAGATGAGGTTCTAGCTGAAAAATGACCTTGATCTATCAAGATACAAAGTCGTTTCGGCAGGTGAAGCCTCATCAGTTTCAGCTAGTTGGTTTTATACTACTAAAGCCATGGGATTGATTACAAATCATTACTAACTTATTACTAAGTATTCCCATGTCAATACTAATGTTATCTTCATGAGAAGGATGCCAATGTGAGTGCTTATCTAGTGGACTGATTCTATGCTGATCATGCACTACAGGGCAATGTGACTAGTTACTTAGGTAACAAGATTTTCGAACATCTTCATCTTGTTTTCTGGTACACACAAACTGGGTCACCAATCCCGCAGCTCAAGAGTATGCACAAAACTACCCCAATACCTATGCTCCATCCATTAGATGTATATAAAGCTTCTATAAAAGGTCTGGTAAGATTTGGTGGTCAGGAAAAATTGTTACAAAGAAAAAAAGTGGTGAGAGGGTAGACTTTGTTATGTATTCAAATAAACTCCGGAGGCTTTCTGGACCATTTCCAATCAATTTGCTGACCATGAAAACACCCATGTACACTGTCGCTTATTTCTAGAAGTCATTTGTTGAATTGATATACTAGTAAAGGTAGAGGGAGGACATTGGTTACCACTATGAAATAAATAGCCAGTATTTCAGAAATAGTTGTAATATGTTTGGTATATGTCTAATGGTATGGGACAGTTGATTGAAGGCATCCTAGATGTCACTTCAAATTGATATTACCAGGGGAGGAGG